>JARJLU010008123.1:62143-100877 GCA_030272975.1 Sparidentex hasta | reverse complement strand
TATATTTTCCATTGCCATTATTACAGAAGCTGAGAACAGCCATGGATTTTTCTTTTTTTATGCATTTATCTCTTGATAACGACAAATTATCTGGTTATCTTGATATATCAAAGGTTGTTTTTTCGTGGTCATGAATCAATTTATTTCATTATCACCATATGACAATGATTGTTTTCTCATGATAACAAATAAATTAATAATGTGTTCCATAATGTTAAATGAATTAATAAACGTTTAACTAGGTTTCACATTACATTGCTAAGTTGATGTTAGCCTACATTTACGTTACCTAAGCTGAAGCCGTTGGATAGATGGGAGTTTGTCAGCCTCTCATCTTCTAAGCGGTAGCCCCTAAACAAACCCAGTCAAGATTCATATACTGCTGAACTAATCGTGTCAAAATCCTTAAGAGAGGACAAGATTAAGGATATTTCACCCAACTCTGTTGTGGAATAAAACACGTTTTTTCCATAAGTAGTCCAAGATTCATATACTGCTGAATTTAGCACTTCCTAGACTACTTGTATGAATAATATGAAGTACTTTCAGTGTGTACTTTTCGAGTAATCCTGTGTCAAAGTCCTTAACAGAGAACAAGAGGATTACGTTAAGGATTTTGACAAAGTATTGCTCGAAAAGCCTTTACAAAATTTTGTAACTTAGTCAGTGCTGAAAAAATCAAAAGAAGCTGCCTGATGTACTCAAACAAAAGTGATCGCTTGCACTGCTTCTGCTGCTAAATGTTTGACTTAAAAGGAATAAAATCTTGAATACATACATGCAGTTTCTGTGTAAGTGTATGAAAACTGATTGTGCACTGAGATGAAATATGTAACAGACAAGTGCGTCACTTTAACATCAGTTACTGTTTGAATTGCCAGTATATTAATAACTCATCCTTCATATAACAATGTTTACATTTTGGGTTAGCCAAAATGTGTGTGGCCTCAGGCTCAGGTTAAAGGAAAAGTTCACACAAAAATGAAAAATTCAGTCATTTTCCACTCAGTGTCGTATCAATGGAAAGTCAGGTGATGTTTCATAGTCCACAGACCATTTCTGGAGCTTCACAGCAAAACAGTGTTAGAGCATTCTCCCCCACCTGAAGTTAATGAGGCTTGTTGTAAAACATTAAATAACAAATGATAAAATAATGATTTAAAAAAAAGGCTCCACACAGCTCATCGAGCATAATCTGATTCTCCAGAAGCCCTATAATCCCAAATGGATTTGAAAAGACAATATTTACACCCTCAATGGGCTGTCAACATCACGTACCCACTTCAGACTGGAGGGAGTTTTGGATTAATGTATTTTTTAATTGTAAGAGGTTAAACTAATATGATACAAACAAACATAACAACAAACAAATATTAGGGAAAACAGTTGATAGGATCCTGATACCATTAAGCTTGAATCTGCATTAAATCATTGTGTTGACCCAACAATGTCTACAGCCCTGTGTGTGTTGCTCAACTGTCTGAGTTGTTATAATGACTCCTTTCATTCCGTTCCGAGAGCAGGGTGGAGCTGTCCTCCAGTGACCACAGTATCTATATAGTGCAGCCTCCTTTTGCTTTGTAAAAATGTCAAAACATGTTTAAGAAGTGAAGGGTTTAGAGATTACTACAGAAAAGGGAAGCATGAGAGGAAAATTAATGGAGAGCATTGCTGTGGGTGTCAAAATGTCAAGTTGTCACCTGGTACGGAAACACCGTCGCTTGAGAAGCACACAGGAAGTACCGCTCACAAAATAAATCTCAAGCATCACCACTAACAGTGTTGCAGTAGAAGAGAGTGGTGTGAAAGATGCATGGGAGCCGCATCTTCTTTCTCACCTCCATGGTGCTGACTGCTGGTAAGATCTAAAGTTTTTATACATGTTGACTGTTTTATTCAACTAGGAAAGGAAAGAGAGAGAATAATGTTAAAAGTTGGAATCCTCAGTTCAAGAAACTGCTCTGAATTCTGATTTTACTAAATGACAAATTATGGCATTTTGTTTTTTTATTTGAATTTTTTAATTAGGGGCGTTATCTATAAGTTTGAATCCTCAATTCAAGAAAGTGTTCTGAATTCTGATTTTGATACATGACAAGTTATCACAATTGTTTTTTACTTGAATTTTTAATTGGGGTGGTTATCTAGCAGTTTTGATCATCAGTTAAAGAAACTGTGCTGAGACGCAATTCTCAGGAAATCTATCAGAATGTGTGAAAATGAGCGTTTAACCACAAAGTCATGCGAGGCACAATTTGAATTAATCATACAGCTTCTTGTAGGTTTGCAGTTCCTTTAAGTCCAACACTTCCCATAAGAAAATACTTTTTTAAAGAAGAAATGGTAGCAATAGAAACTGAAAGGTCTGGATTGTCCAGAGGAACTAGAACACTGCTCTTAAAGTGAATTGATTTATATGTATTTCCCTTTAAGCAGCAAGAAACTTTCATTTGCTTCAGATGGGGTAGCTCGGTAGAAATTCCATATAACAAGTAATAATACTACACTGTAAAAATACACTATTACAAGTACAAGACCTGTACTGAAAATGTTAATAAGTTAATATATGTAAGCATTGTCTAGAAAATGTTCTTAAAGTAGTCTGTGCTGAATAATGTTCCCTGTGACAGTGTATTTTATCTTATCAGATTATCATTGCTAATGTGTTAATGTAAAAGCAGGGTTTTACTGCTGTAGCTGGTTGAGGTGCAGCTGAGTTGAATTAAATGATTGTTTGGTTCGTATGCATTCTGAAAAAAGTGAAAAATGCCATCACAGTCACCCAGAGCCAAAAGTGACACCTTCACAGTTCGTATTTTGTCCTAACAACAGCTGAAAATTCAAAATTATAACATATACAGTACAGTACAGTAGTTATATAAAGTAGCTAATTCTCAACATTTGTAGGCCAGAACCATTAAAGGTTTTGTGTGAAAAATTATTAAAATAAATGAAAATCAATTTTCCATCAATCAATGCACAGTTAGATAGTTCAGTTTACAACTGCTGTCAAATAAATGTAGTAATGTACAATATCTCTGTCTGAGACATAAAGTAGTGGTAGAAAGTGGCATGAAAAGAAAATACTCGAGTACACATAACTCAAATTTAAATAATTGTACTTAAACAGAACTTCTCAGAAAAAAATGGCTGCTGTGTGACTGTAGTCTATTTGTGTAGAGAGAGGATAATGAAGAGAGAGACAGAGATGACAATGGGCAAAAACAGGACAGAGGCAGACATTGCGTCAGCATGACAAAATACCACAAAATATGAAGTTGAAGTGAGCAGGAACAGAAGTCGCCATCGATGTAAGAACATTTTGAGCATAAATGATTTCCTTCTGCTTTTTCTGCCTTGATCTTAAAGAAGAACAGATTTAAACTTCTCCTGAGAGTATGTTCAGGGTGTTGGGGAGTTCTGCTGCATATTTAAAAAACATATACAGCCAGAGGGAGTGATGCAAGGTCAAATTAATAACCTCACTTCAGTCAGTGAGTCATCAGCTGGGGCTAAAGACCACAATTTTTAAAACGCAGTGAGCATAAAACAACTGCATCTCTGACTGAACTTCCGGTGCTGAGGGTAATGTTGGCACTGAGTTTTTATGCTAAGTTCTGCTGCATCAGACTCTATGATTTTTTGATTGTCCAAATAGTCCGACAATGTAACCGGAGTTTACAACATAACTGCATCACCCTTGTGTGTTGATGCTGAATTGTCTATATTGCGCCATGGAAAAGGCTGGAGTTAAGGAATGAATATGAATTTGTGTGAAATCACAACATAAACATGAAGTGTTGAACACACATTTGCCACAGAGGCACTTCAGTGTCCTGTTACACACTTGCTTATATTCTTTATTTGGACTGTAGATAAGATAGATGAATATCCATTTATTTTATTTTGTTCTGCTGTTTGGTCTGCACAACCTAATGCATTTTTTTTAAGTCGTCATGAAAAACTAATTTCAGTCAGACCACTCACGTTTTAAAAGGTTTATTGCATGCAGAACATAGTTAGAGTTTGGCGTCTAGGCTCTGACCTCATCACTCCCCGCAGATATGTATACATTAGATATTGGGGAGTGATGATTAAATATGTTCCCCACTAGACGGAGCCTGCAGGTGGATACCGAAAGAGCAAGCGGCAATGCTTGTGCGGGGCAACAGCAGCATTGATGAGCCAGAGGGAGAGAAGGGAAATTCATGCAGTTTAAATAGCCCGCTCAGTAGAGGGTGCGTTTGTGAGATGGTCTGGAGAGTGAAGCATGTCATGTGTGTATGTGGCTTTGCAGCTCGAGGTTACTGCCTGAACTAGCTCACAGGCGTCGCTTCATTTAGCGATGAGACTGAAGTAAAATATCAAATGATTTCTAAAAGTCCTGATTATCTACGACTAACAATTTCAGTTACGAGAATTATGCGGTCTGTTTTTTCACAAATTGCAGCCATCCGTGTCTCTTTGGCCTTCAACATTGATAAGACAGACCCTGATGGCTACACTGGCGAACAAAAAGATTTCTTTGGATACAAAGTGGCTCAGTTCATGTCTGGCACAGAGAAAGGGTAAGTTTGTGTTTACAACTTGGTGGTTCAGTTGATATTTTATACTGCTGTGACTGTCAAAATCCTTTTTACCCATCAGTCCAGTTGATAAAATGTCCATCAATTATGCATGCTTTCCTTTTGCATGTAGCATTGATGTTAGATAACATGTGCTTCAGGATCGACTTTAAGGTTCTTTTATTAGTTTTTAAGTGTCTTAACGACCTTGGGCCTTCTTATCTGTCTGGTCTGCTTTTACCGTATTGGCCCCCGTGGACCCTGAGGTCTTCCGGTACTGGTCTTTCATCTGTTCCCAATGTTAGAACCAAAATCTTTGGTGAATCCTCAGTTTATCATTACGGCCCACGCCTGTGGAACAGCCTGCCAGACGGCCTCAGGGCCATTGAGTCTGTTGATGCTTTTAAATGCAGGCTCAAGACTCACCTTTTTATTTTAGCTTTTAACTGAGTCCCCTTTTGCTCATTTAGTATGACTCATTTATGCTGTCCTGTCATTTTTCTTTGTCCTTTACTTTTCTCTTAAATGTTTTATTATTCATTTATTTATTTATTTATCTATTTATTTTTAATGCTACTTTTACGGGTTTTGTGCTTTAGAGTTATGTTTTGCTCATAGTAATTTATATTAACATTAATTTGTGTTGTTTTAGGAGGTTTTTCATTTCTTTTAGTACTTATTTTCAGTGTTGGGGTAACGAGTTACAAAGTAACGACATTACTTTTTGTGGGTAACGAAGTAAAGTAACGCATTACACTGAAAAATATCGGTAACTACACTACTTTACTAGACTATAGGAAGGCGCTTTCCTGCGTTACCCAGGCCGTGTTTGCCTGTGTGTAGAGTTGTGATCTGTGTAAGTGGTGCAGGCATGTGTACGTGCTGCCTGCGTACGTTGCCATGGAGATCGATTTGAGTCGAGTGACGTTGCTGCTGGTGCGAACAGGAGAGAGGGAAATGGAGACAGAGATAGAGACTGGGGGTTTCGGCCAGTGGCGGTATTACCATTTCAGTTTATAGCTCGAAATGACAAAAATATTCGAGTGAAATACACTCTAAGCCCACGCGACAAATTTCTTTCAACTGCTGCCAAGTCAATTAGCAACCTGTCCAAGCATTTGTCCGCCCAGCATGGCAATACAGCAATACACAACTTGTGTACCTGCTCGCCGGTCATCTGAAGGAGTCGATGAGCAGCCGACCCGCCTAAACAGGCAAAGCTTTTTTCAAGTGTTGGAACACAGAAGCAGGTAACACAGAAAGACATCAACAGGCTGGTTGCAGGGTTCATTGTAGAAGACATGCTTCCTCTGTCGACTATTGTATCGCCCAGGTTTCAAAAAATACTAGATAAAATACCCGCGACTCGCAAGCAAATGTCCGACAGGAAAACATTTTCCCGTTACCTGTACAAGTGTTAGGGTATGGGATATATAGTGACCTTTATTTTTCTATTTTTTTTTTTTTTGTTTGCCATGAATGTAATAACAAGCTGGTTTTGTTCTCAGGGGAAGATTTTTATTCTCATGTTTGCCGAAGACTTTGTTTTGAAACTTATGAGTTGCTACTGATTGACCTCACCACAGCCTCCTTTGTCCTGTTGTTTGTGGTTTTTACAGTGAGGCATATTTCTTTGTTCCGACAGGGATATTGTTCTCTCATATGGTTTATAAGCCATGTTGTATACATTTATACAGTAAACACTAAGTGATGATAGGGCTATGATGTTTGTCATGTATCTACTTGGTAAATTAAGGAATTAAAGTAGTAAGTAGAGACGTTACTTTTCAAATGCAGTAACTAGTAAAGTAATCTCATTACAATTAACAGAAGTAAGTAGGAATAAGTAACTAATTACTTTTCTTAAGTAACTTCCCCAACACTGCTTATTTTATTTATTGTCTCTTAGTTTCCATCTCCAGTGTTCTCCCCCAGGGGGCCCTCCACTCCTGGGGCTCTGTCTGGCCTGCCTGCGGGGGTGCTGTCCCGGGGGTTGTCCGGGCCATGATGGTTGGGGAGTCCTGCCCCAGGGCTTTATGGCTGTGGTATGGGCCCTTATCTGTCTGGGTCGGGGTGGCCTCTGTGGCAGCGTCCCCTGTAGTCGTGGGCTTGGACGGCTCTTGGTGGGGATGGCTCCCATAGGATGGTGTTTACTCACTTGGTCTATCAGAGCTCAGCCATACTCCATTTTATCTTGTGGGGGGTGGGGTGTACATATCGGTGTGGTATGCTGTGTGCTCAAGGGTGTGTGTGTGTGTGTGTGTGTTACATGAATGAGGGTGTGGGGAGTGGAGATGTTAAGGGGGTTTGTTTTAATTTTCTTTTCTTTTAATGTAAAGCACTTTGGGCTGCATTTTTACATGCATGCAAGGTACTATATGAATAAAGTTGGTGGTTCATCACCTTGAATGTCATGGTATCTTGTCTCTTCCTGTTGCATCACTGCTTGCAAAAGGCAAATGAGATCATTTTAGACAAGTAGTGCTGCTTGTTTCAGCCTGCCCACTGAAATAGTTAACGTTAGTGTTGTCTCGGTTGTTCATCCCCAGGATAATTGTTACAGCACCTCTACAGCGAAATGGATCTGGGGGAATATGCAAACCTGTTCACGTCAACAACACCCAGTGCTTCAACCCCGAAGGTACAAGTGCAGTTTTTGAACTTGAATCCCACTATATAAAAGAAAAGAACAATTTCCAACAATGCAGAAAGATGACAACTAAAATGAAAAATGTTCTATTACAGCCTAAAACCTTTGTGTATTTTTAATCAAATGCTACTCTTGCAGAAATTTCTCTTGACAACACAACAATACCAGTCAAGCACCTTGGCCTGTCAATAGCTGAACACTCCAACCGCTCCCGATTCACTGTAAGAGAAAATCTAAAATACAATTTCTCTGTGACATTTCTTTCAAAGTCCTACGCAAAACAATTTAACATGATCAGTCATGTTTATTTCACATCTTATGTTCTGATCTAGGTTTGCAGTCCAAGTGTCGCCCATGAATGTAACGAGAACTCTTATCTGAACAGTGTGTGCTACACGATGACAAGTGATCTTCAGCAGATCTCCCGTTCCACACCTGCTTTCCAAAGTAAAAACACAGAGAGCATACACTTCTTCAACTCACTGTGATCATAGCACTTCGTCCTGGCAGTAATATGTTATATTCTATGTTTTGATCCTGACTAAACATTCCTCACAAACTTTCTCTCTGTTATTCTTTTCAGAATGCACAAAAAAGACAGTGGACCTTGTCTTTTTATTTGATGGATCTGGGAGTATGACTGAAGCAGAGTTTAATAAGAATAAAGACTTCATTGAGGATATAATGAAGAGCCTCAATCAAACATCAGTCAAGGTCTCTGCACTACTGCCACATTAGAGCATTTATAGCATTTATTTGACTGTAAAACAATGTTGTATGAATAATCTATGATTTTGTCTCCCTTTTTCAGTTTGCAGCAGTTCAGTTCTCCTTTAATTACAGCCTAGTCTTTGACTTCAATGACTATCAAGCTGGTCGTGCTCTTGAATCTCTAAAGAAAGAACAACATATGAAGAGTCTTACCAACACACACAAAGCACTCCAATTTGTGTTGTAAGTGCAGTTACATCACACAAACAGCTCTTGGACAGTACAACTGTAAAATCATCAGCATCTTATCTGTTGTCGAAACTTTAATTTTTCTTATTGATACATAAAGTTTCATTCTGAGCGTCACAGTTTCACCTGTTACATTTGTTTCAGGGATGAAATCTTTGAAAGCCCGCGTGCAGGCGCCTCTCCTGATGCAACTAAAGTTCTGGTGCTGATCACAGATGGAGATCCCAGTGATAGTGACAATGGCATTATCAAAAGATATAATGACAAAAACATTATTCGCTTTGTCATCGGGGTAAGTTCATTTTTCTATCTTATTTGTCCAACAGATCAAGTAACCACATGGTATACCTCAGAGATGTAAAAAGTTAGATAACGTCACTTTAAATAACAATTGTGGCAGAGCTCAGCTTAAATAGTGCAACTTGTACTGATTCAACATTTGAGTCCAGTATTGTACAGAACTGTGTTGGTTAACCCACTGACATCAGACTTTGAGGTACTTCATAACTTAAAGCAGCATTCTGGTTTCAGGTCAAAGACGTGAAGCTGGAGAAATTTAAGGACATTGCTTCGGAACCAAAAGATAAAAATATCTTCAAAATTGAGAACTACAACGGACTCACAGGAATACTGGAAAACTTTCAAAATAAAATCTTTAGTATGGAAGGTGAGGTTGAATTGTATAGTTTTCTTTTCCGTTTTTGTACAATAATGTTTTGACAAAAACAACTACAACTGTTTATATAGGCTCCAAACAGGCTCTAGCTGGAGAGCTGACTAATGAAATGTCTCAGAGTGGATTCAGTGCCGTCTTCTACAAGGTGAGTACAGTCAAAAAGTGTAATGTTGACACATTTAAAATCTACATCTTTTTTATTCACACATTTCTAAGAGCTGCAAAACTGGATCTTTAATTTTACCACCAGCATTTGGCCTGTCACTGTGGTGTCAGTTGTGTAAGGGATTTACTTTAAACCACATAATCCAGGTCAATATATGAATTAGTTTAAATATTAACCAAAAGAGAAAAGAAAAGTAAATTGGAAGTAACTGAGCAAGGGATTTAAGAAAGAATAAAGGTCCCAGAGTCCCATATGACATTACATGTGTATTGGTAGCAATGAAGCCTTTATCAGTTACTGAAAACAGGGTTAGGGTTAAGGCAATTTATGTATGTTTACAGCAGAGTGTAATCCATGTAGGAAAGGTGGACTTCCCCAGTAAGAATAAAGCTAGTTGTAATTAGCACAGTGGGGTAAAAAAAACTAATTTGTTTCGAATGTAATACTGAGATCATGGTATTTGGTTTGTCCCCCTGTTGCTTTAATGATTGACGCTAGTCACACTTGGCAGTTGATGTGTCACCTCCCAACATACCTACTGTTGTTGGTTCCACTCACCTTTGTTCACTGACCAAAACTGCACATTTGTGTCAGCAGGATGCCATGATTCTGGGGTCAGTGGGAGCCAACATGTGGCGAGGTTCTCTCCTAGAGCTTCATCAGCAAAAGGAAACACAAATTCTAGATCCATCCATGAAGAACGACTCCTACATGGGTAGTAAAGTTATTTATATAGTTTCATGTTACCTGCTTTTGTATTAACAGACCGTATTGTTTGACTTGAGATACCGATGTTTTATTTTCTTTTTAAATGATGCTTGGCAAAAACACAGATCAGCCACAACATTAAAACCACAGACAAGTGAAGTGAATTATGTTGATCATAGAGGTACAGTGCAATGTTCGGCTGGGTAACTTTGGTTCCTTAACCACTTAGAACTCAGGGCAGCTGTAGCTCAGGATTGGCTGTACAACATGATGTACAGATTAATAGGAAGAGAGAAGTTTCTGGAAGGGTTCGTTGAGTCCAGCACCTTCATCATGATCGGGGATGACAGGAAGGTAGAGATAGATTTGGTTAGATTAAATTGGGTTAAATTAGCATGGCTTGGTGCTCTTGAAAGAAACATGAGTTTGGTTTCAGTGTTGGTTGAATTTTTTAATAACTATCTCGCCTTTCCATTTTATTTTGGCCTGAGCGTTTTGGCTGCAGGTCTTCAAGGTAAAAGAAATTTGAGAACTATGTTTATTTTCTTTTGTTTTGCACTCTGTTATTTGTTGTGTTTTGTCTGGCCTTGCGTTTTGGCAGCAGGTCTTGTGTTGTCATGGGTAAATAATGTGCATTGTCAAACAATTTATATTTTTGATAATAAAAGATTTTAAAAAAAGGAGGTAGACTGGGTCGTCCAGTAGTCAGAAGGTTGCGAGTCCTCCTAGCTGCATGCCTAAGTGTGTTTGAGCAAGATACTGAACCCCAAATTGCTCCTGATGAGCAGTTGGCACCTTGCCTGGCAGCCTCTGCCACCAGTGTATGAATGTGTGTGTGAATGGGTGAATGTGACAAGTGTTATAAAGCAGCTTTGAGCGGTCAGTAGACTGGGAATGCGCACTAGAAGTAAGAGTCCATTTATTTGACACAACGACACACAGATGATCGCTGCCATCAGGGAGTGCCATTGCCAATGTGGGCACGTGTTGACAATGTTTGCATGGTTGGGGTGTGTCAGGTGGCATTAAAATGGATCCTGGGACCCAGGTTTTCCCAGCAAAACACGGCACTGAAACAAGATGGTTGAAGTTATTCACTTACATGTCAGTGGTTTTCATGTTGTGTGTCTATGTCTTGTTAAATCAGTTTCCAACCGCAATTATGGGTTGAAAATAGCTTTGCATTGCAAAAGTATTAAATCCATATGAGGAGATCATAAACTCAGTAAATGTTTATCTACAACAAAAAAATATGAACATAATATAGTGAATAGATTCTGTTATTTGTAACTTATTCTGTTGCAGGATACTCGACTTCTGTTGGAGAGAAGAACAAGACTCCTCTATATTTCACTGGTGCACCAAGATTTGAACACAAAGGACAGGTCCTACTTTTTCAATATAATGGCAAGAACTGGACCACAGCCCAACGAATAAATGGGGAACAGGTTGGTAACTGTCTAGAAAAATAAAATAAAAATCTTATGTATGCTTACCAGAATTTCTTTTAAAGTTTGCCTTGAGGCAGCATTATGTAGAAATTGGTATTTTGTGCAATTTGGCACTCCAATCCAGAGTGCAACACCACTGTCATAAATACAAATCCCAGGCCTATAACAATTTGTCTCAATGACATAAGGTAAATTTTAAGGACTAATGAAACTCTTTACGTCACCACAATGTTATTATCTGTTTAAATATTTAATTTTAAAATGATCCTCATGAATTAATGTGGTTTTAATTTTTTTATGTGAATAACAAGAGAGTGTCCGAGAAGAAGGTTTACTTAAATTTTTGGGATACATTTCCTTAGTAAAACATAGAAACCCCTCACATCAACATCTAAGACTTGGCAGAGGAGGAAAAATCCTTTCACAGACTGTACACATTAGACAGACAGCACACAGAGAAAGACAGTAATCAAAAACAATACGTACAATAGCACACAAAAGAAATGTGCCCTTCCACAGATGAACGTAGTTAACCTGCATCTTGGACAAAGCAGCTGGACCCAGATTCCCAGATTGTATCATTGTTTCGAAGAAATCTGCTGCTTTCTTTGATCAGATCTGCTGCTAAAAACATATCTTGCACCTTGCTGAAAATATGCAAAGGCACAACTTTCCATGGTTGCAGGGAGGAAAGCAAAGAACTTTGTTGCACTGGCACCATTTTGTAAGTTAAATGATATAAACCTCTCATTTCAGATTGGTTCCTACTTTGGTGCAGAGCTGTGCTCAGTAGATATTGACTCAGATGGGAACACTGATTTTCTGCTGGTTGGAGCTCCCCTGTTTTTCCAGCAGAAGGAGAAGAGAGAAGGCAATATATACGTCTACACACTGACTGATAAGGTGGGATCATATTCAAATGAGGTTACAGTGAGATATTGATTGTGTTTATTGATTTTCTTAATCAATAAACTTGTGTTCTTATATTTACAGATGCTACTGGATAGAGAACAGAATATAACTGCACCATCCATGGGGAGATTTGGCACCACTATATCCAGTCTTACAGATCTGAATGGAGACGGACTCCGAGACGTTGCTGTTGCAGCCCCTCTTGAGGATGATAACAGAGGGGCTGTATACATCTTCCTTGGTGACAAACACAGAGGGATACGCAGCACTTTCAGCCAGGTGAGACAGAAACAACACAAAAGAAACACAGAATCCTCCATTGTTGTTCTTAAGATTGGTAAGTAACCCTCTATATGAAGAGAACAGCAACTGATTGATGGAGTGTTCACTATGCCTGGAGCAGATGAAAAAACTTAAGCCAAGCAAGCCAAGCAAATGAGTTCATGGTAGAGAAACTGAAAAAGAAAATCAAAACCCCTGGAGCCCATCACTAGTATCAATTATTTAGCCAGTTATTGCACTTTCTTTTTTTTCACTTTCTGTATTTTTTTGCCTCAGCCTCTTCGCCAGTGCCATTTGCAACTGTTTATCAGACATATTTGATAAAAAGTCATTGCTGCTTTGTCATAACAGTTTAGATATTTGTAGCCCTGAGTCTTCCAGATTCCCTTTCTGAATGATGAATAAAGACTCTCTTGTGGTATGGAGGGTTATCTCCTTTCATGCAGGTGCAGAGGTACAAGCTAGCTGGCAGTGGGCTGCAGTCTTTGGGGTATGTCATGTGTAGCCTTTTTGCTGAGACACAGGCAACGTGGGGCAACACAACAGCCAGCCTCTTGTCATTGTTAGTTCTCTTTTGTAGGTTTGGTGTATCTGGACCATTAAGGCATCGACCCTGAACAACAATGGGTTGTTAGGTCGAGTCACGCTGGGGACACATCAAATGTCCCCCATCATACCTTCATACATAAGGAGGGATAGGAAAATGTGCATGTTTGCCAAAACATCAGACTAAAACTGGCATTTGGATTAAATTAAAAAGCCATCCAAGGAATGATATAACTCATTGCTGTTTTTTTATTATTTTGGTATTTACTGTGAAAACCTTTATTTGTTTGACCTGGATCACACTGTTTCAGTTGTCTTATCTCTGTTACTCCAGAGAATCTTGGGGAAGGAAATACAGCCTGGGCTAAGATTCTTTGGACAGTCAGTGTATGGGGAAATCGACCTTGGAGAGGATGGACTCCCAGACATTGTGGTCGGATCACAAGGCATGGCTGTCGTCTTGAGGTATGAACACTGTGTACATACAGTAGGTAAAATACTCAGGCTGGAGATATACTTCATCTTAACAAGTTTACAAATGATGACTGTCTCGTGTTTGGAGCATTGCTTGTGTGCATCATCAAATATCATATCAAACACATATGTTTCCATGACATGAAATGTGCACCTTGCCTGAGAATCTACCTGCCATCACTCATCATGTACAATAAACAACAACCCACAGATAAAGTAGTTTGGAGTCATCTCAGTTTTGTCAGAGCAGAGTTGCAGAGGGTAGTGAAATCATGGACTGGTGTTTTGATCACCTACCCTGCATGCAAGTATACACTCATCCTAGAGAAAACCTCCTGTGCAAAGTATTATAATGCCTTTAAAATAATTATTTAATTTGATGAATGTCTTTCAGGTCCAGGCCAGTTTTTAATGTCACGGCTCATCTGTCCTTTCAACCTCACATCATAAGCACTGAAAAAATTGACTGCTTAGGCAACACAAATGAAAATTTACCAATGGTTAACTTAACAGCCTGCTTTGAAATGGTAGAAACAACAAAGAGCAAAGCAGGTGAGGACTTGTCTTAATAATATGTGCATTAACAGCTGCTGGTGCTGTTCAGCCTATTAATGTGTTATTCTAACCCTTCTGGATGCCTTTACAGGGGCGATTAACATCTTGTACACGCTCCATGTGGATCCAACGAGACAAATTATTCGAGGTTTCTTCAATCAAAATGACAGGAATGCTAAAAATGTTGCTTCCACTGCTGTACTGAGGGATAAAGACACCTGCTTCAACTACTCCGTCTACATGCCAGTATGAAAACAAATGAATAATATTCACCATAATAGAAATAATAATGCATTTTATTCATATAGAGCTTAAATCTAAACTTTGATCTAAACCATCACATACTATAACTATCTGTACTGTATATGACCCAGTATCACCTATCTCTACATCTATAAATATTGTCCATGTCTGTGGTTGTTAGCTAGTGGATTTTTCCATGTATCTACACAGCACACCTTAGATTTAAGATTTTTATAATTTAAGTTTTATAAAGCATGTTGAGTACATTGATTAACTTTTGTTGGTTATTTTGATGAACAGTTATTAATTGTAGCCCAGTTATGAACAGTTAGGCGCTTTGGGCTCCTCTTCTTTTTTTCTGCATTGTCTGAAAACAATACACAGATGACTCTTTTTTTCATGCAGACATGTGTGACAGATATCTTATCACCCATCAGCATCAAAGTGAACGTTGCCCCAAATGACAGTACGGGTCCCGTCCTGAACGTGGACAGCAAAAGACAGGCTGTTGTTGAGGTACTCATTTGCATCCATACAGTTTTGTCTCTTACATGTACCCATCTAAATTTCTAAGACATTTGTGTTCAGATAAAGGAAGGGATCAGCGCTTTGCACACTACTAGGCTGACATAATGTATGAAATGCAATTCTGTTTAATGATGTGATGATGACTCAATTGAATTTTGTCCCTTGTAACACTCTGTGTGCAGTTTGACACAGATAGCAAAGACTGCCTTTTGGACATATATGTCACTAAAGATCAAAATGAGCTGGAACAGTCACTTCGTAAAATCTATCGGATGAGTGGGGACTAGTGGGTTGGGCCAGCGGAAGAAATAATACTGTGCATATTCATACCCATACATCTTACTGTAGTAGCACGTCATCTAGAGATTTGGGTTTCACCTATTGTTGCCCATGCACACATGTGGTTCTTGAAAACTCATGTAAAAGTTAGGGCAGGCAGGAGCCACACAGCAGCAGCATCGCTGCCTGACTGGACACACTATACCCAAGTGAGCTGCAGCAGCTCAGCAACACAGCCACCACAATACACAACAGGTTGTGTGGACCATGGGTTACCAGCGAAAATCTTTGAGGTTGGCTAATGAGAACCCAGTAGATGAGAGAGCAGAATGATACAGGCCACTTAACAAACAGGGATACAACATACATTATGGCCCACATATATCATTCTGCTACACTAACATGCTGTTTAGCTTTAGATGTTGATGGAACAAAAAGTGCAGCACGCAGACAATTTACAACATCTTCAAACAAAGCAGCAGCTGCAGGCTTACATTGTTGATTGACTGGATAGTTACCTATGTGAGACAAAAGTTAAGCAGGCCACATGTTGGTGGACACTTTTCATTGTCAGATATAACTTACAGATAGCAGCAACAAAACATACCAGCTTGACAACTGCTAATGGGCTAACAAACAGAATTCTACATGTTAAACAAACTGTAGTGCAGAAAATAACTACTCAAAGACCCATCTTGTACCACGATGGCTCCCCTGAGCTGTATGTGTATATATGTATATATGTGTTACGGCCCTACTGACAGCTGGACCCTGAAGCAGAGACAGGCAAGTGTGGCAGGTGCGAAAAATGTTTATTTTAACAAAAAGCTCCACAAGTAAAAAGCAACAAGTGGCTGGCAAGACATGCAGGGAAAGTCAACCGCCAGAAGACGCTTAGGCAAGGGGAAAACTCAGGAACTCAGGCAACGACATGGCTCAGGGCAAACTCAGGACCTCAGGCGCAAGGCAGCGAGGCACAAAGAACTGAAAAGGCACACAAGGAAGAAATGTGTCAGCACAGCGGGCAAAACCTAAGGCTGAAGCAAAAACTCACTAGGAGAACATGGTCAGCTCTACCGACAAGACGGAATTATCTGGCAGGGGAGCAGGGCCGAGACCAGGTGTATATATAGAGGTGGTACTGATTGAATGGCTGCAGGTGTGCCTCGTCAGCCCCGTCAGCCAAGCCCTGCAGAGGGGGAGGAACAAAGAGGCGGGGAAAAACAGGCAGGGTAAAAACACCAAAACACAGAACCCTCACAGGGTCGTCACCTGGTGGCCTACCAGGCTTCTTGGGGTGCTGCGAGTAAAAGTCTCTCAACAGACTGGGGTCAAGGATGAGGGAACGCTTGATCCAGGAACGTTCCTCTGGCCCAGTGATAGTCGGGCGCCCAGAGTAGGTCTGCCAACCTCTTGTTCTGAGCTGCCGTGCAGATGAGGGCTGCCTGGGTTTCTCACCAAACCCGGCGGGCGTGCCGGAGATGACCCTGCACTGAGGGCACAGCAGAGTCCGCCTCCCGGGGGGGAAAAAGTGGGGGCTGGAAACAGTTAGACGCCATGAAGGGAGACATACCTGTGGCGGAGCAAACCAGGGAGTTGTGGGCGTATTCTACCCAGGGAAGGTGGGTGGACCAGGAGGTGGGGTGGCGAGATGTGACACAATGGAGAGCTGTCTCCAAGTCCTGGTTGGCCTGCTCTGTCTGGCCATTAGTGTGGGGGTGATATCCTGAGGAGAGGCTGGCCGACGCCCCCAGAGCTCAGCAAAAGGCTTGCCAAACCTGTGAAGAAAACTGGGGGCCTCTGTCTGAAACAATGTCCTGAGGGATGCATGCAGCCGGAACACATGTTTGATGAGCAGAGTAGCGGTGTCCAGGGCTGAGGGAAGCTTGGACAGGGGAATGAAGTGCACAGCCTTGGAGAATCTATCAACAATAGTCAGAATAGTGGTGTTACCTTCGGAGAGGGGCAGGCCCATGACAAAGTCCACAGCGATATGTGACCATGGTTGATGAGGAACAGGAAGGGGGCGAAGGAGGCCAGCAGGAGGGCGGTGAGAGGCCTTGCTGCATGTGCAAACGGAGCAGGGTGTGGTGGAAACCAGGGTGGGAAGCTATTTTGGAGGCATGTCCCCGCTGGAGTACCGGGGACTTGGCAGGCTGAGGCAAAAACAGCTGATTGGGTGGACAGCCTTCGGGATCCGGATGGTCCTCTTAGGCCTCCTGGACCAACCTCTCGATCTCCCACATGGCAGCTCCAACCACACACGATGAGGGCAAGATGGTCTCCCCACTTGGCTCCCCCTCCGGGAGGGCAAACTGACAAGACAGGGCATCTGGCTTGGAGTCCCTTGAGCCGGGCCGGTAGGTTAAGCTGAAGTTGAAATGGCCCAGGAACAAAGCCCACCAGGCCTGGCGGGAATTCAACCTGCAGGCAGAACAGCGGTAGGAGAGGTTCTTATGGTCAGTCCAGACAATAAAAGGAAGGATGGATCCCTCCAGCCAATGCCTCCACTCTTGGAGAGCCAGCACGACCACTAGAAGCTCCCGGTTCCCAACATCATAATTTCTCTCTGCCGGTGTGAGTTGGCACGAGAAAAAGGCACAGGCATAGAGGAGTGGCATAGAGGAGACTGTGATAGGAATGACAGAGTGAAGGCAGTGCAAGTGACAAAAAAGGCTCCAGTTGGTGATGGCCGAGGTGGACCAGTCAATGTAGGGATTGTGCAGTTTTAACCAAGGGATACCTAACACTACAGGGGTCGTCGGTGAGGAAATGATAAAAAGAAATAGATTAGTGATGGTTACCGGAGAGAAACAGTGACAGCAGTGCAGTGTGGTGAGTTACTTGACCTACTAGCTTCCCATCAAGGGCCACCACATTCTTAGCTGTAGATAAGGGCTCCGAGGGAAGGTTAAACTGGGAGACAAGGCAAGAGTCAATAAAATTGTCATCAGCACCAGAGTCCATGAGTACTTCCACAGGAAAGGAAACTTGAGACCGAGACACAGTACCTTTAAGCAGGAGGTGTCGAGATGGGGAGGAAGGGACGGAGGTGTGGCTCACCAGTGCCCCTCCTGTGGCTGGTGAGCCTGCTCTTTTGGCAGGACTGGACACTGGGCGAGAAGGTGGCTTGCCTGGCCACAGTAAATGCAGAGCCCAAGGTGTCGTCGTTGTTGGCGTTCAGCTGGGGAGAGCCTCGTCCTACCGAGCTGCATGGATTCCTCTGTGCTGGGGAGGGATGAGGCTGCCGACGGAGAGCCACTGGAGACAGGTGGACCAGGGGGTGGAGGAGAAGGTGCAGGTGGCCGGGCAGACCAGGGACAGGGGGAGGGGAAAGGGGGGCTAAGCCTGGCTGCTCGCTCCCTCTGTCTCTCATGGAGGCGGTTGTCTAGGCGAATAGCCAAGAAGATTAGCTCATCTAGACTAGAAGTTTCGTCCCTAGCCGCTAGCTAATCCTTGAGCTCCTCCCTCAAACCCTTGACAAATACCCCCTGTAGGGCCCTTTCATCCCACCAACACTCAGCTTCGAGAATGCGAAAGTCTACGGAGTACTGGGAGACTGAGCTAGATCCCTGCTGTAAGGAAAGGAGCCGGCTACTGGCCTACTTGCCCTGTAAGGAGTGGTCAAAAATCTTTTTCATCTGGGCTGTAAACAAAGGGAGTGTGTTACATGGGGGAGAGTTGCTGTCAGACAAGGCCAGTGCCTAGGCAGATGCCTTATCCGACAGCAAACTCATGATAAAAGCAATCTTAGATCTGTCAGTGGAGTAGGTTAAAGGCTGTTGATCAAAAACTAAGGAACACTGGTGGAGAAACTGGCTACAGCCTAAAGCTCCTGAGTACCTGGCAGGTGTGGGGATGAAGGGCTCACGGGGATGGTTGGGTGGAAGAACCGGAGCGGAGTCCAGATTGGAGTCAGGAGCTGGAGCGGAGTCTGGAGCTGAAGTTGAAGCTGGAGGATTGAGGAGGTGTGTGGACACCTGGTCCAAACGACCCTCGAGTTGAGTAACTCCTGAAGCAAGGCGCTGAAGCGTGTCCATAATTTGTTTAAGAGCCTCCTCGTGTTGCCCCATAAGGACTCCCTGACTTATTAGCGCCTGTCGAAGTGAGGAGATCTCTGCGGGGTCCATGTTGGCCAGATAATTCTGTTATGGTCCTACTGACAGCTGGACCCCGAAGCAGAGACAGGCAGGAGTGACAGGTGCGAAAATGTTTATTTTAACAAAAAGCTCCACAAGTAAAAAGCAACAAGTGGCTGGCAAGACATGCAGGGAAAGTCAACCGCCAGAAGACGCTCAGGCAAGGGGAAGACTCAGAAACTCAGGCAACGACGTGGCTCGGGGCAAACTCAGGAACTCAGGCATGAGGCGGCGAGGCACAAAGAACTGAAAAGGCACACAAGGAAGAAATGTGTCAGCACAGCGGGAAAAACATAAGGTTGCAGCGAAATCTCACTAGGAGAACACAGTCAGCTCTACCGACAAGACGGAATTATCTGGCAGGGGAGCAGGGCCAAGACCAGGTGTATATATAGAGGTGGTACTGATTGAATGGCTGCAGGTGTGCCTCATCAGTCCCGTCAGCCAAGCCCTGCAGAGGGGGAGGAACAAAGAGGCGGGGAAAAACAGGCAGGGCAAAAACACCAAAACACAGAACCCTCACAATATGTGTGTATATTATATTATAATATAATATAATATAATATAATATAATATAATATAATATAATATAATATAATATAATATAATAATTATATTATATTATATTATATTATATTATATTATATTATATTATATTATATTATATAGTTAGTAATGCAGCTGTTGCTTTTTTTTCTCGGTCAACAGGTTCCCTTTGAAAAGCAATGTAGAAATAATGACACCTGTATTGCCGAACTTGAGCTCGATTTCAACTTCCTGTACGTATATCTAACAAACACTGCATGGCAAAGGTAACAGCATTTGACTGAGCTCTAAGAAGTACTCTCTCTCTCCTAGGACCCCAACATTACTTGTGGCAAAAGGGAACTACTTCAGCCTGTTGGTAAAACTGTCCAATCATGGTGATGACTCGTACAACACCAGCCTTTCAATTCATCATCCAGTAGGCCTCTCCTTCGCTCAGATGACTGTGGCAGAGGTGATTTAAAATCAAACTTCTATATCATGTCCTCCTCAGGGTTACCTGCTTGTTAAAGGGGCACACCACAGAGTTTACACATCAACGTATGCTCACAGTCACTGCTGAATGTGTGAAAAGGTTCTATTAAGCTTTTTGTGGGGCCTGCATTATATCTGATAAATGACCTCAAATAATATCACTTGAATCTGGATCTGTACAGTAGTGAGAATGATAGAAATCTGGTCTGTGGAGTTAGAAAGAAGTCCTTAACTCTGCTTGAGGCTCATGGCTCAAGAGGACATTAGCTGCTACTAGCCTGAAACATCCAAACTTAAACTGTTGGTGACTGAGTTGTATTGTGAGAAGTGTTAGTCCCGGATCTGACAAGGAAGAGCAATGATTGGAATAAAAAGGACAATTTTGGCAAAGATCAAAATGAACTAAAAGCTTTTGTTCTGTATGGTCTCAGTTAACATGTGTTTGTTTGTTTTTTTTCTCTTAAAACAGGCAACAAGACCAACGCTCTACAGCTGTGACAATGTTTTTGATAAAACTACATGTGGCATCAGCCTTCCTGTGTATCGCAGCCAATCAACTGTGAATTTCATAAACCAAGAGCTATGACCAACTGCCTGAATCTTTTACTTTCACAAACATGGCAACTTCTCTAACTGTCCCTTTCTCTGTGAGTAGTCTCTGTAAATCTAACATAACTGTCTTTTTTCTGTGAAGGCAACATTTAAAACTTCTTTCCACATCGATACTGGATACGAGTGGAATGACACTGTATCAATGACCATTACTGGAAAAAGGTACACAGCTCCTCTCTTTTTGCATGATTAAAATAGTATTTACTCTCATTACATATTTCATGTTTGATATTCACCACAAATGCTTT
Organism: Sparidentex hasta; assembly: GCA_030272975.1. Lineage (NCBI taxonomy): Eukaryota > Metazoa > Chordata > Actinopteri > Spariformes > Sparidae > Sparidentex > Sparidentex hasta. The sequence goes on along the minus strand of JARJLU010008123.1, from coordinate 79,863 downwards.
TTACATCCTCAGTGATAATACAAACTCCTCCAGGACCAACTCCAAGACCAAAAGCATCCCAGTGCAATTTCTAATTGAAATGGTATTAACAGTGTAAGTGACACTATAACATGCAGCTATAACATGTTCCTAGTAAAAACTCATCATCCCACAGCTGCCTGTTCATTCTGCCCATCCTGCTTTCTTTCCAGGAATGAAGACACCATCACCTATCTGAACTTCTCGACAGAGGATGCAGCACCTAAAGAAATGGTTGCTATATACAAGGTGAGGCTGTAAATTATTATGCAACAAGCAAACATCCAGTCCCATAGAAAATGTTAACTAATCATCACATCATCAATCTGCAATTCTAGAGCAGCTTTCTTGGCTACTTGGGGGCAGCTGAACAAGCACCAAACACAACACTGACACATTATTATCTCATGGAAACGCTATGATGAACTTGTTAGAAACCAGTTACCTGTTTACACATAGCAGACACATAGCAAAGTTGGTGCTAATTTGCAGTCATGTCCCTGCAGATCTTTATCACTCTACTTTTTGCTCTGTTTTCATCCTCACTAACTTGGCCTCAAAGGTGATTTGTCATGTGCCTTAGTTGCTAAAGATTCACTGTGTTTACTAGCTAGTCACCAATTTTGGCTGTCCAGTGTTGACAGGTTGTGTACACTAGAAAAACCCAAGCGTAACACATACAGTACTTTTTGTGGGTTTGATATGGACAAAGGAATGAGACATGATAAAACATAACTCCAGAAAAAGCCATCAGTGAAATAGTGTACCTTAAGTGAAGAATTTCTCTCTGTCAGACTAGTATACAGTAAGAGAATAATGTGAAGAGAAATTAATCTGGAGCTGGAAGACTGGTAGCTTAGTTTAACATACAGGCTGGAAGAAGAATGGAAATAACTACCTGGCTCTGTCCAAAGGTTAAATAAGAGACAGTCTACTAGCAGAAAATAATCTGACACATAAGCCCCTTAAAACCAAAACTTGTACATTTGCTTCTGTTTCGTTTGAATTAAACAAACGAGATATAATTAGTTAATTAGTGAGCATTTTTTTCACCCTTCGACAGAGCCAGCGTTTATGCTAAGCTAAGCTAAGCTCACTGGCTGCTGGCTTTAGTTTTACATTTATCAGATAAACAGAGTGGTGTCAATCTTCTCATCGAACCCTCAGCAAGAAAATTCATCGTTGTATTTTCCAAAATGTTGAACCTCTATAAACTGGACTGTCTCCCACTGTTTGCAGATAAGAAACACTGGTTTCAAGGCTTACCCTATCAATGTGTCCCTGGTCTTTCCAACTAAACTGGACCATAACTTTCAAATGGAGAATTATCAAGTCCTTGTCCAGCAGGTATGCAGAAACTTGAATTATTTACTTAAACTGCTGTGTTTAGAATTAAAAATCCCTCATGCTTACCAATTATTATTATTATTTTTTTTAGAACAAAACCCAATGCACAGGCATTACTGACAAGAAATCTGATGTAAGTAAAACATATTCAGTGTCAAAATATTCTCACTGAACTGGTCATGAAATTACAAATCCAAAATGAACTGTTGCTGTGTTACAGTACTGCTCTCCAGAAAAATACTGCAAAAGAATGGTGTGTGATAGTTTCATCCTGGACAAATATTCAAGCACAGAGTTTAAACTGACAGGAGACGTACAGTTTAAGGATCTCAAACAGCGTGCAGCGGTATGTAGCAGACAGGATACACAACAAGCACCATTGAAAGTGGCGACTATATCAGTAATTTACATACTCTTTTGCAGAATATTGCCTTTCTTAAGCGATATACCGGAGAGGGTGCAGCAGTCACATTTAAAAGTTTTATAGATATCAGCTATGACGATCAACGATATGTGCTGGATTCTAAAAAACAACAGGTATGTTGGAGTTACTGGTCATTAAAGACCATAGTAATGCCATATGACAAATAAGTGCTTTTTAATGTTATTCAGTATACGCAATCGGTCATATTTATCAACCACAGAATAAAGGGGATTTGAAACAGAAGTGTGCTGAAACTGGCTTGTGGAACGATCCAACGATGAATTGGGTAAATACCAGTCTACACAGCCAGAACCATTTTTGTCTGCAAGATATCATACATCCTAGTTCAAATAAGTTAAAGGTCCACAAAAATTGTATTCTCTCTGCCAACAGACTGAAGTTCAAGTTGAGTTCACAATACCCCCGGATCAACTAGTGATCATTTTAACTGGAGTTATTCTGGGATTACTGCTTCTAATCATAATTACAGTCATCATGTTTAAGGTAGGAGTCAAAAAAACCTTCTACTTTAAATACAAGTAGAAGACACATTTTTGTTTTAAAATGCAGAAATGTTGCCTGAAGGTTTGGAATTTAATTGGAAATGTAATTTTTTTTTGTTCTTTTGTAAAATGGGTCTCCTTGGCTTTTCTTGAAATAACTTTTCTTCTTTCTTCTGTCACAAGTTGGGATGCTTTAAGCAGAAAATGCTTGAGTGTTGTCAAGAACAGGAGAAAAGAGCTTCTCTTCAGGCTGGTGGCGACATGGACTTAACCCCTGACCTCACAGAGGGGACTGCCAGCCAGTCACAGGCTAATGAACAACCTGATGAGGAAGATACGTATCTTTAGTGATGGTGAGGCAGATGGTGCCATCATGCTGACTGATCTGAAATTATAACCAGATTAAAGTATGAATTTACCACGATGAAAATGGGCTATGGCCATGTATCAGAGATGATTAGCTTAATTTAGCACAAAATCTGGACACTATGGGACAACAAGCTAATAAAATTAGCCTGCCAGCAGGTCCAAAGCTCTAAAGTGGGCAGATGTATTTTAGCAGATCCAGTCTAGCCATTTCATTTATTATTGTATTGTTTATGCTAAACTGTATCCTCGCTCCAGATTCATGTCAACTGGTCATCAGCCAGGTGACACTGGACAACTGGCAAAAGAAACCATTCACATGAGAAGCCAAATACAGAGACAGGGATGACCTGATCTTCTGTTGTCATGTGACAGATGTTCATTAGTTACAGTCGGCCATGTGATGACACCTGAGCATACTCCATATGCAAAGGAAGAAACTGAAGCTGAGTTCCATGAAACAAACGTGGTGAAGCCTTTTCCTTCTTTCTTTTCTGTTTTTTTTTCTATCCAAGCTTTCTATTTAAATGAACTCTGGTGGAGCAGGTGCAAACTTAACCCTCAACACTGTAAATACCTGAGCTGAAATTCCTAGTAATGTTACACCTGATTTAGTGTGACCCTATCAACCAGCCCAGTCAGCAGGATAAAATGTTGACATACGTTATAGCATAACATTCACATTTGTGCATGTCATAGGCAATGTACCATATAGACATTTCCACAGTTCGTGTCATATCACATTGGCACATTTATGACCTGACTTCCATGTTGGGAGGTGGAGTGGAAGTGGTGTTACAGGTGAGAAGGCTGTCAAGCCAGTGACTGCTGCTTGAGACTTTGTTTCAACATTTGTCAGTTTAGAGTTCTTATCAAATCGTAAGAGCTGCAGACTAAACACCAAGCTAAACTCCACTCAAAATGAAGAGCTGAGTCATCATCGTAATCGAAGACAATGACATGGAGTGAAAACTGCAATCAAAATAAAATACAAAAGCAAATCTTTTGTCATTCTTTTACAACTTATCATTGTACAGTATACAAAGCCATGAACTAACCCTAACCCTAACCCCCTAACCCTAACACGTACATAATCAAATTAAACAACTTACAACATTGAGCTATCAATCCTTTCCTGAGGATGTGACTGGATTCATGTTCTGATCTAACATGTGGCTTCCTTACATTTCCTGATCTGACTGACAGGTTATCATGTGACTTTCAACTAACAGAAATACATTTCAAAATAAAGGTATCACAAAACAGTAACTGTTGTTACAAAATAAACTTATGTCTTGTAGACATCACAGTCAGTGTGAAGCAACCACCGGACAATTTCCAGCTGTGTTTGCTAACGGCATGTACTGAAGGAGTTACAGTGACTAGGGATAAGTGCTTCATACAACCCCACCAAAATACCTCAACTATCCCTTTGAGCCAGAAAGTGATCTTTTCTGAATGCCTGCCTAAGCCTAGCTAGAGAATAGTACAGCATTGCTGGAGATTAAACATCAAGAAACAGTTAGTTGCATCATTAAGAAAATGACAAGACTCAATATATCCATGATTCCCAAAAACATATATTGCCATCGTTTATCTTGCTGATTGGGTTTTCTTTACACAACTGGCTGTTTGTTGGTGTAAAGCTGATCAAGTTTCACCTATTGCATCTCATCCATTTATCCATTAGTATTGTTGATGAATATTATTTGCATTGTAATATGCTGTACATTACATACCGTAATTGTAAGTTTTTAGCTATTTTCAGTCGTCGGCATGATATTGAATATAGGATCCACATTCCTCTAAGCTGACAATGTAAAATGAATTTGTGAAGCTATTTTATATTTTATTTAATTTTTATGCTGTTTTTCCTGTATCCTGTAGGAGCATTCAGCATATGCACCATTTTAATCTGTTATTCTGGTGACACTTAAATTGTAACTTGGATTATAAAAGGCAGGATGAAAAACCAAGTACACTTTTTGAAAACTTGTCATACAGTATGGTCAGCAAGTACACATGCCCCCCTGACATCTTAAAGCTGACTGTTTGTTGGCAATCAAGTGGGAATAAGGAAGCCTAAAACATTGGTGATGCAGGCATTGTGGCTTCCCATTGTCTGTGTGTGTATATATATATATATCTCCACACAATATATTTATTTTGCTGCAATAGGTTTTTATTGTCGTGATTCCTGTTTGTGTTGTGTTCTGGTATCTGGTTTTTGATTTCTTGTATTTGATTTATGTCCTGTGTCATGTTTTGTATTTCTATGCCCTCTTGTGTCTCTTGTCCTTTAAGTGTCTCCTTGTTCTCCCCTCTGGCTTCCTCTGTCTGTCAGCCTTGTTCCCTCCTGGTCTGCTCCTCTGTGCTCCTCCCCTTTGTTATCACACCTGGCTTCCTTCCTCCTCTCTCCTCACCTGTTCCTCGTCTTGTAATCAGTGTCTGTGTACTTAGTCTGTGCGTTTCCCTTCACTCGTCATCCGGTCATTGTTTGTATTCTGTCTTTGGTTGTCCATGCTCCTGTCCATGCTCTTCCTCTCTGGTATGTTTTGGATTTTTTTTTGCATTTTGCATTTTGATTTGAACTTTGCTATTTGGTTTGTACTTTGTCTTGCTTTCTTTTAGTTGCTGCTTTGCCTTGCTGTTTTTGGTTGCTACTTTGCCTCTTGCCCCTGTTCTGTCTGCTTTTGGTTTTTGGACTAAGCTTTAAAATAAAGCTCGTTTTTTGTTCCCCTTTATCCTTGCCTCCTGTGTGTAACTGCGTTTGGGTCCACCTCCCCTTTCCATAGTTTTTCCCTTAAACCCCCAACCTGACAGAATGACCAGACCAGAAATGGACCCACCAGGCTGCCTACAGATTTGTAGGCTGGGGAACAAATTGTTGGAGGTTTTGAGCAGTGAGGCTGACACAGTGGAGAAGCTAAGAGCCATAGCAAGTTTTGATGAGGAACTGTTTATTAGGCCTTGGTTGAAGGCACTCCTATGTGTCACACTTTTTATAGCAGAGCTGGCTAAAGTCAGAAATGCGTTGGTTGCCAACCTCTATGGCGTGGACTCTCAGGTGGTGGCAAAGCCACCATGCTTCAGCCACAGCCGAGCTCCCAGCTCAGGCCTCAGCCACAGCCGAGCTCCCAGCCCAGTCCTCGGACACAGCCGAGCTCCCAGACCAGGCCTCAGCCACAGCCAAGCTACCAGCCCAAACCCACGCCGCGGCCACAGCCTGGCTACCAACCCAGGCCTCAGTCTCAACCCCAGTACCTGCCAGTGGCCCTCAGTCGGCGGCCCGGTCAACACCTGCCAGTGGCCCTCATACGGAGGCCCGGCCGAGGCCTGTTCCTGCAACTCGGTCGGAGGCCCGGTCGAGTCCCATGCCAAGTCCAGTGCCTGTTCCTGCTCCTCAGTCCAAGGCCTGTTCCTGCAACTCGGTTGGAGGCCTGGCTGAGGCCTGTTCCTGCTCCTCGGTTGGAGGCCCGGCGAAGGCCTGTTCCTGCTCCTCGGTCGGAGGCCCGGCAGAGTCCCATGCCAAGTCCGAGGGCCGTTCCTGCTCCTCAGTCGGAGGCCCGGCCGAGGCCTTTTCCTTCTCCTCGGTCAGAGGCCCGGCCGAGTCCCACGCCAAGTCCAGTGCCTGCACCTTGGTCGGAGGCCTGGCCGAGTCCCATGCCAAGTCCATAAATAAAACAAATTAAAAAAAAAAAAAAAAACACCACTGGGAGATTGGTGAAACAAGGAACTCAGGCAGAACTTAAGAACAACAATGAACGGACAAGGGGTGAGTGGGGAACAAAGGCTTAAATACAAGAAACTGATGAGGGGGTGAGGAGCAGGTGAGTAGAGAGAGGCGGGAAGAGGACAGGTGAGATAACGAGGGGAAGGCACAGAGGAGAAAGTGTAGAGGTAACAATGCTGACAGACAGGGGGAGACAAACTTGCAAAGAGGAAGGGGAGAAGGCAGAGGGAAAATCAGATCCAAAGTCCAAACAACCATGGTAGGGTGGAGGCAAAGGCTGAGACTGACAGAAGGGTGACAGCAGAGGTGAAGGTTGAGACCCTCAGGAGGTTGACAGCGGGGGTGAAGGCTGGGACACACAGGAGGTTGGCGGTGGGACCAAAGGCTGGGACCCTCAGGGGGTCGGAGGCGGGAGCAAAGGCAAAGGCTGAGAGCATTCTCTGGAGGCGTGGGCGCAGGCTGGGACCCACTGGAAGCCGGTGGAAGCAGCGTTGGCTGAGACCCACTGTAAACTGGCAGTGAAGACCAAGGCTGAGACCCTGTGGAAGCCGGCGGCGAGGATGAAGGATGAGACCCTTGGAAGCTGTGGGTGTAGGCTGGGACGTACTTGAAGCCGGTGGCAGAGATGAAAGCTAAGACCCCCTGGAAGCCAAACAGAAAACCATCCAGGACCTTGTCAGGGCCACCGATGGAGGTTCACAGGGAGGTGCTGGCCTGGGAACCAACGGAGGACCACTAGGAGGTGTTGGCCTAGGAACTGACGGGGAACTACCGGAAGGTGTCGGTCTGGGTGCCAATGAAGGATTAGTGGTGGCTGTTGGCCTGGTGCCAATGGAGAGTCGCTGGTGGCTGGACTCGGCCAGGCCTCCGACCGAGGTACAGGAACTGGTGTCGGTCGGGCCTCCGACCGGGAGCCCCATCAGGTGTCGGCTGGACTGCCAACATAGCAACACTGGCAGGTATCGGCAGGACTGGCTGGGCAGCTGACAATAGAGCTGGGGTTCCACAGACTTCAGGGGGCCAGGACGCGGATGAGAACATTGCTTTCTTGGTGGGGGCACTTTGTAGGCAAGGCGGGTTCCCCAGAAAGGGTCTGCAGATGGTTTGTCTGGGGTTGAGACTGAGGCCTGGGCTGGGACCAGAATCTTGAAATCATGACATTATCACTTTGTAGCTTTGGAGAGGAAATACAAACTCAGAGATATAAACTGAGTAAACAAGACAAAGACAAACGGTCCCCAGTAGACTGTTTTAAAACAGCAAGATGGGTCTGAATAGGTAAAAATGAATAAGATTTTTAAAAAAAAACATCTGGCCTGTTTTTAAAATGGAGCCTGAGGCAGTGATGGACTGGTAATCTGGAATCTGGGCAGATGCCAGGGGCCTTTGTGGGCCCTCGTGGGCAGGCCAACCAAACACAGAGTGGAGTGATTGTCCCAGCAATGCGCCCTCAAAACCCTTTCTCACAGTCCCCTTTCAAGAATCAAAATCACAATCGGATTTCTCCACTTTGTAACCGTTAATAATACTACAATCTGATCAGTATTTACATAACACATACGAGTCTCTCTATCACAGTAATAGTTACCCTCTACAGTCACAAACTTTTATATCAGTCTGCATTATTTTGTAGCGAAATGTGTTACACAGATGTTCAGAAGCGTGCATGGATTGAAATAAAACAAATCTTTCAGCAATTTTTTTATTTGATTATTTGTTTGCAAGAGTTAAAATGAAGCAATGCCTTCTGGGAATTTCAAGACCGTCTGCGTGCTTGTTGGAAGTTGGAGATTGGAAGTTGGAAGTTGACTGATATAAAGCTAGCAAAAAAATTAATCGAGGCATCAAGTGACACAAGGGGGGAGTGGAAAACAAGAGAGAAATCTAAGAGAGCCCTGTTGGCTGACAGTGAAAAATGCTTCAAACTGACTGATTTGTTTTTAAAATCAAGTGCAGCTTCAGCTGTTGCGTGCGTGGGCCGCCGGTGGGTGGAAATGCTAGGGCCATTTTTTTGTTTGTTTTTTTTACATGAAAACAGAAATGTAATGAAACAAAGAACAATACAAAAACAATAATAGTGGAAACTATTAGAAATGTAAAAAAAAAAAAAAAAAAAGGTACACACACTGGTCACGCAGAGAATATAAATTACATAACGTCTGTGCATTCACTGATAAGGAAAAAAGTTATTAGATAGATATTAAGGTTATACATTTATCAGGCTGTCATAATATTGAATATTTACAATTCTAAGAGACCTAAGAATATAGTTGAATTCAAGTATAAACACCTTAAACTTTGGCTTAGCTTTGGAAGGATTTAGGGTTAGTATATCTGTGTTTGTGTATAAAGAACTTACAAGAGAGAATGAAGAAACTGGTTACAAATTCAGAATTGTTACAATGAGTAAAATAACAAAGAACATCTTTTTTGATAAATAGGTATGAGCCACTAAGAAAGTTACAGAAATGGTTTCTCAAGTCCATCCAAAAATCGTGCCCAACATTACATTCATAAAATGCATGAGCAATAGATTCCTCCATATCACAGAGGACACATTCACTATCCATATCCACAAACTTAGACAACATTGTATTGCAAGGGTAGATTTTAAATCTTATCAGAGATGCAAAAGGCAGTAACCATGCTTTTTTCCAGTCAATATCATTAATTAACTCGTTCCAGAAGAATTTCCCCCTTGGAGAATATTTCCTTTTAGCATGAATAGCATTCCTTATGAATTTATTATTACATTTATATCCAGGCGAGGGTGACCATCAATAATTGCTAGGGCCGTTTTTTGTTCCCAGTCCGTCAGTGGTCTGACGTAATATGGATCAGCTGTCTTTTTCTGTTTTTCATTTGTTGATAACGTATGGCACATTCTGTGTAGTTAAACGTGATAGTTGTGGTTTTTTAGACATTGAGTGTCAATTTGCTGCTCTATAGGAGTTTAATATATCTTCGAGTTTCAACTGACAAATTGAAAATGGCTGTATTGTCCTTCTGCTGTTTTTAAATCTAGGTGTATCCAGAGTTCCAATAGATTAAAAACCAGAACCTGCCAAACATATTCTACACTGGACTAATGACCTTATTCAGACAGAAAGCGCCTAAAACTGGGAAGTCAGCAGATGCTTTGGTTGAAGTTTTAAGAATCTACAGTGAAAAGGTGATTATAATTAGTTTCCCTTCCCCACACTACAAATGAACTAGATTAGTGTTGTTTTTTTTCAAAGTGATACAGAGGTTTAGCAAAAGCTTTACCTGTACATGTTCTTGAGCTGAGAACCAGTCTGTCTCATGCCACTTCAGCTGCGTTGGAAGCTTTTGGAGCCGTGTGGATGTTGTCTGCTCCTATTCAACATGCGAAGTCTGAGGAGGAGGGCCATTGGACATCTGAGCCATTGGATTCTCTGATTGGTTGTGTGCCAGCTGAATGGCGGTTCTGATTGGTGGCGTGCTAGTGAATCAGCGCGGTGTGTGGGAGGGGCAGAATACCGTGTGCGCTTTGTTTTTCTATGGAGTCCATTCCGCCATTCCCCGTTTTCATGTTTTGCATTACTGGCAAGACTAGTTGTTGTGTCCGTCCAGGAAGAATTAATGTGTGTTTGTTTGGTAATGGCTCGCTGCTTGTTTAGTATGCAGTCGAGAGAGAGTTGCGTGCATAAACCTCTCATTTACAACTGACAACACAAGCGGCACTCGCTTATTGCATATCGCACAAGCGCAGAATGTACACGCTACTGTGCAGTAGGCAGCACGTCGAAGCAGTGTGTTTCAGTGCAACTTTTCGGCCGAACGGGTCAGACAAGAGGCAACGGAGTGGTTGGGGAGTGGTCGGATAAGGCAGTTGGACGTCTGGGCGGTGTGTGGGGGCCTTTAGGTTCACTGGTAGCTTGGCTGATTCATGTGTGTAGAACACAGATCATCAGAGTTTCACCTCTTCCTGTGTAGTCCGTTCACAAACAACTCTCAAAAACATTGTTCTAACTGAAATATGAACAACTTACAAACATAACTCCCAAGAGTTATAGCCATAAAATATAGCCATAAAATCTTCTTGGGTAGAGTGTTGCTGGTGTGCAGCAAGGTGTTTTAACTTGAATTTTTTTTTTGATATTTCCATGCACATGACCATAGAGCTTAGATCGGGCCCAAAAAATCAAGCCCGACTCGACCTGAGCCTGTGCACGCTGTGTCCAGACCTGGCCCGGCCGACACATTAACTGCAATTATGAGCCCGAGATGATTTAAAGCCAACATTTTTTAAATACATGGGCTGTTATAACCGACGATATTTTTGCTTTCTTCTTGCGTCTCGGGAGTGATGTCACAGCAATGCAATGGAGGGAGAAAAGAGCTGCACATTTTCTTGCTGAAATACAGTCATTATTTTGAGTTATTAAAAAAATGATGATCAATATAGTTGGCAATTAAAAAGTAGAGCTGCAACAAGCCCATTAATTGATTTGTTGCCAAATATTGAAATATATACAAAAAATTATATTTTTCTTTTCTTTTCCTCTCTTTTAATTGTATAATTATATTGTTTTTAATTGGAGAGGGCAAGAAAATTCTGTTCAATAGAAGACATTTACAACTTTAAGACATTTGAAGTTAGTTGTACCCAGTGTCAAGTTTTGTCAAGTGTCAATTATCATTAGCAGAATGATGATGACCACCACCAACAGGATGTGCAGACAGTCCCACAATGACTCAATGATGAAGTGAGTGTTACATTTTATTCAGATGAATATTGAACACTTTTTTAGCGTGTTCATTTAGTTCCCAGAAGAACTGCCTTTAAGACTGTCTGCTGCTGCTAAGGATTGAGAAATAACTCACATCCTGTTTGCTCCTTGCGTCATCAGTAACATGATAAGGATCGAAAGAGAATTGAAACTAGAATGTACTTGCTTTTCAGCAGGGGCCGAGTAGGCTGAATGACAATTTCTTGTAGTTCGTGAAAAAGGAAATATGGAAAGATGCATTGTCAGTGAGAAACAGTCACAAGTTAACTAATCAGAGATCTCCAAACCAATCACCAGAATGAATGTTGGCAAAGTAAGTTGAGACTTAAGTCTCAGTACATTGCTACTGAATATTTGTGTACATTCAATTTTCAATTTATGACATGGCACAACACTATGCGTATGTGCTGGTTTGGTTTAGGAACAAAACCCACATTAGTGGGGTTGTTAAGCTCTTAAAATATGAACAATCTTGCTTTTTATGAAAGAAGCATGAAACTTTCAGGGTTTGTTCTTCAGGACATAAGCTTTAATTTAAGATGTGCATTCTCAGTTTGACCTGTGAGGTCAGCTGGAGGTCATGACCTCTGTAATATGTCATTTTCATGCATAAAATTGTGTATGTGTGTATCTTAGGATCTAATGTGATAGAAATGTAAACCAAATTTTTATTTCCAAGCTTCTGGGCATGAGGAACTCATTTATGCCATTGATAGCACTCTAAGAAGTCAACATCATTAAGTGCTGTGAAGGTTGCTCGGAATGTGTGTCTAAAGGCGAGAAACTATAGATGAATGGGGTGGGAAAAAAAATAATAATAGACCATATCACCATGAATCTTTCTCAGTTGATTACTCATGTTAAGCTAAGAAAAAAATGTGTTGTTTTTTGTATTTTAATGTTTGAATATGCAAATTAGGCCTTATCTCATTAAGAATGTGCTGATTTGCATACATTTTAAAAAACAAAATGAGATTGTGTGATAAAGCCAGACTCAAAATATTTTTTTCACTTTGTTGTCATATTAGATGGGGAAAGAATTACAGAGGGGTTTACACGAAGGGAAAACGCAGATACTTCCACGGGGTTTGGCCTCTCATTTACAAGTAAACCCAAATTTTATCACAGAAAACAATTATTTCTAAAAACTCTGGCTACTGACAGTATGTACAGGATAACAGAGGTAGATGTCCATAAACCCCTCTGTAATTATTTTCCCATCTAATATGACAACACAATGAAAAAATATTTTAAGCCTGGTTTTATCACATGATCAAATTTTGTTCTTTAAAATGTATGCAAATTGGTACATTTTTAATGAGATAAGCCCTCATTTGCATATTTAAACATTAAAATACGAAAAACTTGCAATATATTTTTTTCTTAACTTAACATGAGTAATCAACTGAGAAAGTTTCATGGTGATATCGATTATTATTATTTTTATCCTTTTCACCTGTAGTGTCTCATCTTTAGCCACTCACATTCCTAGCAACCTCACTGCATTTAATGAGGTTGACCTCTTAGAGTGCTATCCATGGCATAAATGAGTTCCTCATGCCCAGAAGCTTGGAAATACATATTTGGTTTACATTTCTAGCACATTTAGATCCTAAGATACTCACATTTACAATTTTGTGCATGAAAATCACACATTACAGAGGTCATGACCTCCAGCTGACCTCACAGTTCAAACTGAGAATGCCACCACACCTTAAATTAAAGCTTATGTCCTGAAAAACAAACCCTAAAAGGTTCATGCTTCTTCAAAAAAAGAAGATTATTTAGCTTAACAGCTCCACTACATGGCTAGTTCTGTAAAAGACCTTGTTTTGGCTTTAAATATCTGTTCTGTCACAAACCCAGTTGGAGATGGTCCAACTTTTTTTGTTGCCACGAACATTGCTGGAAATTGTCCCAAGATCTCGTTCAAAAATATCCAGTGGTTTCACACTTACAAATGCTCAAACATAGACTCAAACTGAGGTCACTGACATGGCTGCCTTGTCTCCTGTAATCCTATCACACTCCCCTCTACTTGTCAGCATAAAAGTTAGGTATTATGTCACACATTTTGTAGACTTGTCAATATGGTACCTATGACAAGTACAACTTTGAGTGTAGCCATGGTCACTGCTAACATTGGGCCTATATATCATAGAAATTTTGCCACATTTATGGGATGAAATAAGTAAGAGACAAGTGTGTCACTTTAACATCAGTCACTGTTTGAATTACCAGTATGTTAATAAGTCATCCTTCAAATAAGAAATTTTACATTTTGGGTTAACCAAAATGTGTGTGGCCTTGGGCTCAGATTAAAGGAAAAGTTCACACAAAAATGAAAAAGTCAATCATTTTCCACTCAGTGTCGTATCAATGGAATGTCAGGTAATGTTTCATAGTCCACAGACCATTTCTGGAGCTTCACGGCAAAACAGTGTTACAGCATTCTCCCACACCTGAAGTAAATAAGGCTTGTTATAAAACATTAAATAACACATGATAAGATAATGATAAAAAAAGGCTCAGCACAGCTCATCGAGCATAATCTGATTCTCCAGAAGCCCTATAATCCCAAATGGATTTGAAAAGACAATATTTACACCCTCAATGGGCCGTCAACATCACGTACACACTTCAGACTGGAGGGAGTTTTGGATGAATGTATTTTTTAATTGTAAGAGGTTAAACTAATATGATACAAACAAACATAACAACAAACAAATATTAGGGAAACAGTTGATAGGATCCTGATACCATGAGGCTTGAATCTGCCTTAAATCATTGTGTTGACCCAACAATGTCTGCAGCCCTGTGTGTGTTGCTCAACTGTCTGAGTTGTTATAATGACTCTTTTCATTCCGTTCCGAGAGCAGGGTGGAGCTGTCCTCCAGTGACCACAGTATCTATATAGTGCAGCCTTCTTTTGCTTTGTAAAAATGTCAAAACTTTTTTAAGAAGTGAAGGGTTTAGAGATTACTACAGAAAAGGGAAGCATGAGAGGAAATAAACTGAGAGCATTGCTGTGGGTGTCACAACCACCTGGTACGGAAACGCCCTCGCTTAAGAAGCCCACAGGAAGTATTGCACACACAAAATGCATCTCAAGCATCACCACTAACAGTCTTGCAGCAGAAGAGAGTGGTGTGAAAGATGCATGGGAGCCGCATCTTCCTTCTCACCTCCATGGTGCTGACTGCTGGTAAGATCTAAAGTTTTTTTTACATGTTGACTGTTTTATTCAACTAGGAAAGGAAAGAGAGGGAATGATGTTAAAAGTTTGAATCCTCAGTTCAAGAAACTGCTCTGAATTCTGATTTAGATTCATGAAAAATTATGGCATTTTGTTTTTTATTTGAATTTTTAATTGGGGGGGTTATCTATAAGTTTTAATCATAAGTTCAAGAAACTGTGCTGAGACGCAACGCTCAGGAAGAATAGAATGTCAGATCAGAATGTGTGAAAATGAGCGTTTAACCACAAACTCATGCAAGGCACAATTTGAATTAATCATACAGTTTCTTGTAGGTTTGCAGTTCCTTTACGGAAGTCCAACAGCTCCCGTAAGAAAATAATGGTAAAGTAATGGTAGCAATAGGAACTGAAAGGTCTGGATTATCCGAAGGAACTAGAACACTGCTCTTAAAGTGCATTGATTTATATGTATTTCCCTTTAAGCAGCAAGAAACTTTCATTTGCATCAGATGAGGTAGCCTGGTAGAAAATAGGTGGATTTCATGTAAGTAATAGGTGGTGGAGGAAGTGTTCAGATCTGTGGCTCAAGTAAAAGTGATAATACTACACTGTAAAAATACACCATTACAAGTAAAAGACCTGCACTAAAAAATGTTACCTAGTAAATGTATGTAAGTATTGTCTAGAAAATTTTCTTAAAGTACTCTGTGCTGAGTAATGTTCCCTGTGACAGTGTATTTTATCTTATCAGATTATTATTGTGAATGTGTTAATGTAAAAGCAGGGTTTTACTGCTGTAGAAGGTTAAGGTGCATATTTTCTTGATTAAATGATTGTTTGGTTCGCATGTGTTCTGAAAATAAACTAATACATCAAAAATATTCCAATAATTAAAAGGAAAACCAGTTAATTCTCAAATTTTGTAGGCCAGAACCATTAAATATTTTTGTGCGAATAATTATTATCAAAATAACTGAAAATCAATTTTCTGTCAATTGATGCACTCTTAGGTAGTTCAGTTTGTATCTGCTGTCAAATAATTGTAGTAATGTACAACATTTCTCTCTGAGACATAAAGTAGTAGTAGAAAGTGGCACGAAAAGAAAATACTCGAGTACACGTAACTCAGATTTAAATAATTGTACTTAGTTCACCACAGCAACTAGTAATAAAGGCGGAAATATTTTTGAGGTAGGTGAACTGACCATATGGTGGCTGAGGGAGCTGAACACACTGCCACTTTTTCCTGCATTAACCAGCACAGCAGGCTGTCAACACAACTCTCACAGAGAATAAAATCACTGTATACAAAGTTGTCATAGCTAAAGTTTGAATAATGTTGCCCAATTATAAATGTCAGGAAACAGGATGAGAGAGAAGGAGGGTGACATGCAGGAAAGAGCCACATGTCACCGAGCCTGAGCCGCTGCAGTGAGAACTCAGCCTCTGTACGCTCTACCAGCTGAGATATTGTGGCACCTGAGTACAGCTGGATTTATCATGATTTTACCTGTTTTAATACTTTTTCACTGCTGAGGTACACTAGGTGAGACTATGTAGTACACTATGTAGTGCTTCTGTAGTACAGAAGCACTTAAGTGTCTTAAGAATGAATTTAAGCCTTTCCTATCATATTGTGTACCACTATCAGGAGGCAGTGTTAGCTTGGAAGTGGTTATATGTTAACATTAGCTGTTA
This sequence comes from Sparidentex hasta, assembly GCA_030272975.1. Taxonomy (NCBI): domain Eukaryota; kingdom Metazoa; phylum Chordata; class Actinopteri; order Spariformes; family Sparidae; genus Sparidentex; species Sparidentex hasta. The sequence continues at coordinate 63,822 of JARJLU010008123.1, read as the reverse complement.
ACAGGCTATCAAATGTTGTTTTACCTTAGAATACATCTCAAAATCACTCCAGGGTTTCACAATCCATTGTCTTTTCAATTGCTGATCAATCAGGAAGCAGCAAAATAATAACACTTTGACAGAATCCCTGTATTTATATGACTTACAGCCTGGAAGACAAATGCGAACACCTAAATTTCTCACACTGAGCTTAAACAGAACTTCTCAGAAAAATGGCTGCCGTGTGAATATGGTTTGTCTGGGTAGAGAGAGGATAATGAAGCGAGGGACAGAGATGACAATGGGCACAAACAGGACAGAGGCAGACATCACGAAATACCACAAAATATGAAGTTGAAGTGAGCAGGAACAGAAGTCGGCATCGATGTAAGAACATTTTGAGGATAAATGATTTCCTTCTGCTTTTTCTGCCTTGATCTTCAAGAAGAACATATTTAATCTTCATAGTATGTTCATGGTGTTGGGGAGTTCTGCTGCATATTTAAAAAACATATACAGCCAGAGGGAGTGATGCAAGGTCAAATTAATTACCTCACTTCAGTCAGTGAGTCATCAGCTGGGGCTAAAGACCACAATTTTTAAAATGCGGTGAGCATAAAACAACTGCATCTCTGACTGAACTTTTGGCTACAGAGTTGCACTGTGGGTAATGTTGGCATTGAACTTTTGTACTAGGTTCTGCTGCATCAGTCTCTATGACTTTTTAATTGGTGGATTGTTTCTTTAACATTAACATAGTTGTAACATCCTTGTGTGTTTCAGTGTTGTTCTGTTCAACTTATGTAAAATCTAAAGTTCCCACAGAATGCATTCTCTAACCCTGTGTTGATTTGGCCCTGATCTGCTGCCTAGTGCATTAACTTATTTATGTGTCTAAGTGCATCAAAGGCAACATGCTGAATTCTCAATATTACACCATGGAAAAGGCTGGAGTTAAGGAATGAATATGAATTTGTGTGAAACCACAACATAAACATGAAGTGTTGAACACACTTGGCACATTTGCCACAGAGGCACTTTAGTGTCCTATTACACACTTGACTGTAGACTGTAGATAAGCAATTTATATTATTTTGTTTATGCCACACATTTCAATAAATTTTTTTTTTTATTTTAAATTGTCATGAAAAACTAATTTAGTGGTGAGATTGAAGAAAAAAATCAAATGATTCAAATGAAGTCCTGATTATCTACAACTAACATTTTCAGTTTACTTACCATTGAAATTAAGGTTTAAGCATGTTACGAGACTCATGTGGTCTGTTTTTTTTCACAAATTGCAGCCATCCGTGTCTCTTTGGCCTTCAACATTGATAAGACAGACCCTGATGTCTATACTGGTGAACAAAAAGATTTCTTTGGATACAAAGTGGTTCAGTTCATGTCTGGCACAGAGAAAGGGTAAGTTTGCATTTACAACTTGGTGGTTCAGTTGACATTTAATATTGCTGTGACTGTCAAAATCCTTATTACCCATCAATCCAGTTGATAACATTTCCATCAGTTATGCATGATTTATTTTTGCATGTAGCACAGATGTTAAATAACATTATTCTGCAGTAATACTTGGCAGTTTATCACCTTGATTGTCATGGTATCTGGTCTCTTCCTGTGGTATCACTGCTTGCAACAAGCAAATGAGATCATTTTAGATAAGTAGTGCTGCTTGTTTCAGCCTG
>JARJLU010008123.1:4242-62123 GCA_030272975.1 Sparidentex hasta | reverse complement strand
ACTAAAGTTCTGGTGCTGATCACAGATGGAGATCCCAGTGATAGTGACAATGGCATTATCAAAAGATATAATGACAAAAACATTATTCGCTTTGTCATCGGGGTAAGTTCATTTTTCTATCTTATTTGTCCAACAGATCAAGTAACCACATGGTATACCTCAGAGATGTAAAAAGTTAGATAACGTCACTTTAAATAACAATTGTGGCAGAGCTCAGCTTAAATAGTGCAACTTGTACTGATTCAACATTTGAGTCCAGTATTGTACAAAACTGTCCTGGTTAACCCACTGACATCAGACTTTGAGGTACTTCATAACTTAAAGCAGCATTCTGGTTTCAGGTCAAAGACGTGAAGCTGGAGAAATTTAAGGACATTGCTTCGGAACCAAAAGATAAAAACATCTTCAAAATTGAGAACTACAACGGTCTCACAGGAATACTGGAAAACTTTCAAAAAAAGATCTTTAGTATGGAAGGTGAGGTTGAATTGTATAGTTTTCTTTTCAATCTTTGCACAATAATGTTTTGACAAAAAACAATTTTATCTAAATGGTGTGCCACTGCAAAAGTAACATGAAATATTACTACAACTGTTTATATAGGCTCCAAACAGGCTCTAGCTGGAGAGCTGACTAATGAAATGTCTCAGAGTGGATTCAGTGCCGTCTTCTACAAGGTTAGTACAGTCAAAAAGTGAAATGTTGACACATTTAAAATCTACATCTTTTTTATTCACACATTTCTAAGAGCAGCAAAATTAGATCTTTTATTCTATCACATACATTTGGCCTGTCACTGTGGTGTTAGTTGTGTAGGACAGTGGTTCTCAAACTTTTCACACCCTGTACCATCTCAGAAAATATCCAGCTCTCCAAGTACCACCATTATGACCCATGAAAAATACAGTGGTAGAATTAGGGAACCCTGTTCTGCTAAATGTAGTTCAAACAGAAGTTATTCCCAACAGGAATATTATTTATTGTTGACTTGTCAGCCATATTCATACTGCGCAAAGGAGAAGCACTAGAACTGGCAGTTAAACTATGGCATGATAGGAGATATATTTACATTTACATTGGAGGCCATTTAGCAGATACTTATGTCCAGAGCAACTAACAGTATTTCAATTATACCTTCATTCAAATGCATTTATTGAGCACAATAAAGTTGTTCGCTAATTCTGTGTAGCTTAAGGGCTTTAAACTGCGGAGACTACCACATAGCAAAAGCTGAAAGGCACAGGAAGCTGCACAGTACGAGGCTTCCTGTGCCTTCGTTACAGATGTAACCGAATCAAAATGTAAAGGAACTGGCGTCTTTTTTTTTTTTTGTTGCAGTTTTTCTGTGGGTACTACTTCATTGGTTTTTAACGCTTTTTTAGCTTTTCTTCACACCACAACCGACTACGTAGCAAGCTGACGGCGTATCGAGCAAAAATTACTGTTAAGGCTCAACTTATTTTCAATCAATTTTCATTCATCTCACGATTACAGTGTTTTCGTTTCATTTGTCATAGTATTTTGATAATATTATACATTTTTAGAATAATTTCATTTTAAAAAAATGGCTAGTTAGGGGATTCCTCAGTGCGCCACTCGAGAGAGCTCGTACCATAGTATGAGACAGGCAAAGGTGAAGGGGATTTACATTAATACACACAATTAGTTTAAATATAAGCTTGAAAATTCAAGTGATAAGGTTGAATCTTTAAAAAATGACCATGAATTGTAGAGGATCATGGTATTTGGTTTTTCCCCCTGTTGCTTTTGATGTGTCACCTCCCAACATACCTACTGTTGTTGGCTCCACTCACCTTTGTTCACTGACCAAACCTGCACATTTGTGTCAGCAGGATACCATGATTCTGGGGTCAGTGGGAGCCAACATGTGGCGAGGTTCTCTCCTAGAGCTCCATCAACAAAAGGAAACACAAATTCTAGATCCATCCATGAAGAACGACTCCTACATGGGTAGTAAAGTTATTTATATAGTTTCATGTTATCTGCTTTTGTATTAACAGACCGTATTGTTTGACTTGATATACTGATGTTTTTTTTTAAAATTATTTTTAAATGATGCTTGAAAACACACACAGATCAGCCACAACATTAAAAAAACTGACAAGTGGAGCGAATTATGTTGTGATCATACAGATACATTGCAGTATGGGTAACCTTGGCTTCTGGATACCACTTGACACAACAACACACTGATTGATCACTGCCATCAGGGGTGCCATTGATAGTGTGAGGGCGTAATTGCTCTTTGACAGTGTTTAAATGGTCGTGTGTATCAAGTGGCATCAAAATGGATCCTGGGAGGCAGGTTTTCCCAACACCGCACCGAAACAAAATGGCTGAAGTTATTCGTTAGTGGTTTTATGTTGTGTGCCCATGTCTTGTTGAATCAGTTTCCAACTGCAATTATGGGTATAAGATAGCTTGTTTTGCAAAAGTAGCAAATTGATGTGAGGGGATCATAAACTGAGTAAATGTTTATCTATAACCCCTTCAAAAGAATCGAAAATATGAACATAATATAGTGAATAGATTCTGTTATTTGTAACTTATTCTGTTGCAGGATACTCGACTTCTGTTGGAGAGAAGAACAAGACTCCGCTATATTTCACTGGTGCACCAAGATTTGAACACAATGGACAGGTCCTACTTTTTCAATATAATGGCAAAAACTGGACCACAGCCCAACGAATAAATGGGGAGCAGGTTGGTAACTGTCTGAAGAAAAACTGACTTTACGTATGCTAAACAGAACTTTTTTTTAAGTTTGCCTTAAAGCAATATTATGTAGAAACTGACATTTTGTGGAATTTGGCACCCCAATCCAGAGTGCAACACCACTGTCATAAATAGAAATCCCAGGCCTGTAACAATTAGTCATAGCATAGATGCTGAGGGCAAACAAAACCCATTAGGCCATAACAATGATATATCTTGAAAAGTTATAGTAAACTTGAAGTAAACATGTATGAAACACAGTGATCCTACTGCCTCCTTAAAGTTACTTGCAGGAACAAGTAATGGTCCAATCCCCCTGTCACACCTTAAGGAACTATTATTCTAAGGAAAAACAGGTACATAATGTTGCTTCAATGGAAACTACATTTTCCATTCGCAGCATTTAAATATTTATTTTTAAAAATATCTATATAGATTAATGTGGTTTAATTCCCATAGGTGAATAACAAACAGGCAGGTTTACTTGCTTTAATTTCTTGGGATAACTTCCCTTAGTAATACCTAGAAACCCCTTACATTAACATCTAAGACTTGGCAGAGGACTAAATATCTTTTCACAGAGTGTACGCATTAGACAGACAGCAGAAAGAATGGGACGGTAATCAAAAACAGTATATACAACTTTTTCTTAAAGAAATCTACTGTTTTCCTTGATCGAATCTGCTGCTTTGCTTTAAAAAAAATGCTTGTTACACCTTTATAAAATTTGCAAAGGCACATCTTTCTGAGGTTGCTGGGAGGAAACCAAAGAACTTCCATGCGCTGGCACTATTTTGTAAGTTAAATGATATAAACCTCTTGTTTCAGATTGGTTCCTACTTTGGTGCGGAGCTGTGCTCAGTAGATATTGACTCAGATGGGAACACTGATTTTCTGCTGGTTGGAGCTCCCCTGTTTTTCCAGGAGAAGGAGAAGAGAGAAGGCCATATATACGTCTACACACTGACTGATAAGGTAGGATCATATTCAAATGAGGTTACAGTGAGATACTGAATGTGCTTATTGATTTTCTTAATCAATAAACTTGTGTTCTTATATTTACAGATGCTACTGGATAGAGAACAGAATATAACTGCACCATCCATGGGGAGATTTGGCACCACTATATCCAGTCTTGCAGATCTGAATGGAGACGGACTCCGAGACGTTGCTGTTGCAGCCCCTCTTGAGGATGATAACAGAGGGGCTGTATACATCTTCCTTGGTGACAAACACAGAGGGATACGCAGCACTTTCAGCCAGGTGAGACAGAAACAACACAAAAGAAACACAGAATCCTTCATTGTTGTTTTTAAGATTAGTAAGTAACCCTCTATATGAAGAGAACAGCAACTGATTGATGGAGTGTTCACTATGCCTGGAGCAGATGAAAAAACTAAAACATCTGTATCAGTCAGTAGTGCATCATGGCATCCCTGTGGCTGAGGGGTAAAGGGCCCTGACACACCAAGCCAATGTTGGGTTGTTCTATAACTCATGGCAGGCTTTTATTATTTTGGTATTTACTGTGAAAACTTTTATTTGTTTGACCTGGATAAATCACAGTGTTTCAGTTGTCACATCTCTGTTATTCCAGAGAATCTTGGGGAAGGAAATACAGCCTGGGCTGAGATTCTTTGGACAGTCAGTGTATGGGGAAATCAACCTTGGAGAGGATGGACTCCCAGACATTGTGGTCGGATCACAAGGCATGGCCGTCGTCTTGAGGTATGAACACTGTGTACATACAGTAGGTAAAATACTCAGGCTGGAGATATACTTCATCTTAACAAGTTTACAAATGATGACTGTCTCGTGTTTGGAGCATTGCTTGTGTGCATCATCAAATATCATATCAAACACATATGTATCCATGACATGAAATGTGCACCTTGTAAATGTCAAAATATGGTTAAAAAGCAAGTGAAGCAAATTATTCAATTTGATGAATGTCTTTCAGGTCCAGGCCAGTTTTTAATGTCACGGCTCATCTGTCCTTTCAACCTGACATCATAAGCACTGAAAAAATTGACTGCATAGGCAACGCAAATGAAAATTTACCAATGGTCAACTTAACTGTCTGCTTTGAAATGGTAGAAACAACAAAGAGCAAAGCAGGTGAGGACTTGTCTTAATAATATGTGCATTAACAGCTGCTGGTGCTGTTCACCCTATCAATGTGTTATTCTAACCCTTCTGGATGCCTTTACAGGGGGGATTAACATCTCGTACACGCTCCGTGTGGATCCAACGAGACAAATCATTCGAGGCACCTTCAATCAAAATGACAGGAATGCTAAAAATGTTGCTTCCACTGCTGTACTGAGGGATAAAGACACCTGCTTCAACTACTCCGTCTACATGCCAGTATGAAAACCAATGAATAATATTCACCATAATAAAAATAATAATGCATTTTATTTGTATAGCACTTTAATCTAAACCATCACATACTATAACTATCTGTACTGTATATGACCCAGTATCACCTATCTCTACATCTATAAATATTGTCCATGTCTGTGTATGTTAGCTAGTGGATTTTACCATGTATCTACACAGCACACCTTAGATTTAAGATTTTTATAATTTAAGTTTTATAAAGCATTTCGAGTACATTGATTAACTTTTGCTGGTTGTTTTGATGAACAGTTATTAATTGTAGCCCAGTTATGAACAGTTAGGCGCTTTGGGCTCCTCTTCTTTTTTTCTGCATTGTCTGAAAATGTCTTCAACAATACACAGATGACTCTTTTTATCTTGCAGAAATGTGTGATTGACACCTTATCACCCATCAGCATCAAAGTGAACTTTGCCCAAAATGACGGTACGGGTCCTGTCCTGAACGTGGACAGCAAAAGACAGGCTGTTGTTGAGGTACACATTTGCATCCACACAGTTTTGTCTCTTACATGTACCCATCTAAATTTCTAAGACATTTGTGTTCAGATAAAGGAAGAGATCAGCGCTCTGCACACTACTAGGCTGACATAATATATGAAATGCAATTCTGTTTAAGGATGTGATGATGACTCATTTGTGTCCCTTGTAACACTCTTTTAAAGTGCGGTTTACCTTTGACACAGACAGCAAAGACAGCCTTTAGGACATATATGTCACAAAAGATCAAAATGAGCTGGAACAGTCACTTTGTAAAATCTATGGGATGAGTGGGGACTAGTGGGTTGGGCCAGCGGCAGAAATAATACTGTGCATATCCATACCCATACATCTTGCTGCAGTAGCTTGTTATCTAGAGATTCAGTTTCTACTATTGTTACCTGTTCATGCATGTGGTTCTTGAAAACTCTGTGTAGAAATCTAGGGCAGGTAGGATCCACACTATGCCTGAGTGAGCTGCAGCAGCTTAGCAACATATCCGCCACACATACACAAGCAGGTTGTGTGGACCATGGGTTACCGGCAGCAATCTGTGAGTGACTCACTTCAGAAGGATGGAGATCCCCAACGGGGATATCTACAAAAAGGCATGAAAAACTTATGTAGCAAAAGCAAATAACACTAATCTAGAGCGTAATCAATGCAACAACTGCTACCCTACCAGACAGTTGCAGCAGCAAGGTGAACAGGATGTGTGCCTTCAGCACTGGCATCAAGAGAGGACTGAAATAAATAGAGTGACCTCCTGCAGAGATTGGCTAATGAGAACCCAGTAGATGAGAGAGCAGAACAATACAGGCCACTTTACAAACAGGGATACAACATACATCATGGCCCACATATATCATTCTGCTACACTAACATGCTGTTTAGCTTTAGATGTTGGCGGAACGAAAAGTGCAGCATGCAGACAATTTACAGCATGCAAATACTAGTGTTCTCATACTAGTGTTATCTTCAAAACAAGGCAGTTGCAGGCTTACATTGTTCATTGACTGGATAGTGTGAGACACACACACACACACACACACACACACACACACACACACACACACACACACACACACACACACACACACACACACACACACACACACTTGACCAAGGCGATTAAACAAATTAATCAAATTAATTACAGGATTTGTAATTAAAATTGCATTTTAATCTCATATCTGCTAAAGGTACCCAAAAAATGCAATACAAATGCACTTAAATAATTAAAAAAAAAAAAATCAGAAATAAAATAAGGCTGAGTCTCACATAGGCACTTAAGCAGACTCTGAATTCAAAATGGGCACTAAAGCTGACTCAATACAGCAATTCAAAATGAATACCAAAGCTGGCTAAATATGGCAATTCGAAATGAATAGTAGAAGTATAAGGCTGTGAACAGTGACATAGAATTAGTCCGGACAAGTTCCTCGGTGCTAGTGCTACCATGACGTGCCACTGCCAGGTAGCCTACGGGTCATTAAGTGGGCCAAATTTAAAATGCCCACGCATTGAATTGCCACTCAGAATCTCAGATTTAATTGCGTTAATTTTTTAGGACGCATTAATTTGAAGTGTAATTAATTAATCAAATTAACGAGTTAAACTGACAGCCCTAATATATATACAGTTAAATTTAAGGCACTCCTCTAAAGTTTTGCACTTGTCTGTTCACAAAAGCTATATTGTTGGTCTGTTGTGTTCCAGGAAACCTCTTTTCATTTTCTGGCTATCTGTTTTTTCAAGCATGCATTTTTAATAACTTTTCCTTTTCTTTTTGGTCTGCAGGTTCCCTTTGAAAAGCAATGTAGAAAAAATGACACCTGTATTGCTGAACTTGAACTCACCTTACAATCCTTGTATGTATATCTGACAAACACAGCGTGGCAAAGGTAACAGCATTTGACTGAGCTCTAAGAAGTACTCTCTCTCTCCTAGGACTCCAACATTACTTGTGGCAAAAGGGAACTACTTCAGTCTGTTGGTAAAACTGTCCAATCATGGTGATGACTCGTACAACACCAGCCTTTCAATTCAACATCCAGTAGGCCTCTCCTTCGCTCAGATGACTGTGGCAGAGGTGATTTAAAATCAAACTTCTATATCATGTTTTCCTCAGGGTTACTTTTTACCTGCTTGTAAAAGGGGCACACCCACCACAAAGTATGTTGTTCACAGTCACTACTGAATATGTGAAAAGCTTCTATTAAGTTTTTTGTGAGAACAGTATGAAGTCAAATAAATGACCTCAAATGATATCACTTGAATCTGGGTCTGTTGGCCTGAGGACTACAGTAGTGAGAATGATAGAAATCTGGCATGTGGAGTTAGAAAGAAGTCCTCAACTCTGCTTGAGGCTCATGGCTCAAGAGGACATTAGCTGCTACTAGCCTGAAACATCCAAATTTCCAACCAAACTGTTGGTGACCAAGTCGTATTGTGAGTAGTGTTAGTGCAAGGGTCTGACAAGGAAGAGCAATGACTGGAATAAAAAGGACGATATTTCTAGTTCTGCTGCATTGATTTTGATCCCTTAAAAAAAAATAAAAAAATGTTCATCATGACTCTGACAATGTTATAGTAGGGCTGTGCTAAATTGGTGGAGAATGCAAAAAAAAAAAAGTACAACAACTTCATACATAAAAGCCTGCAGGCAATGCCAAATGGTCTGAGTGTTCAAATTAAACATTAGAAGAGAGAAGTGTGGTGATGTGACTTCCTGGCACACATTGTACCAGACTGTTTAGAATTTAACTCCTGCAGCCTACTTAAGTGTTGTTGCTGAATATATGCACTAGAGATGAAGCTTCTCAGGTCATGTCAAATTCTGTGAGACTGACACCCCAGTGCAGTGAATAAATAGAAAAATCCCCAACATTCCAGAAAATATCCCACTTGACCCAAAGCCCATTTGCACAAATGGACAAACAAACAGACAAACAAAAAAAATTAGAATCCTTAAAGAAAAGGCTTGATCCACTGTTGAACTGTCCGTCAAAAAAAGACACATTTACATGCATTTTTAAGTGTGTATCTACTGGCTTCCTCTCACACTTCTTGTGTGACTCAAAGAGTAAAGGAAATGGAACAGAAAATCTTTGGTGGATTTGAAACCTACACAGGATGTGTGGGGTGTAAGAGGCACAATACATGACTCTGAGAACTAATGCTGATTGAAATCTCTCTCTTTATAATTACTGAATATTTAAACTTAAACACAGGTAGATACAGCCATGTACACACACACATACACACACACACACACAGTTCAAATCAAACTTAAAGCTTGTGTTGTATAGAAATTGAGGACACGTCTATCTATATGTAATCTTATGTTTGTCTGTATATTATGTGTGTCTTCTGTCAATAACGGTAAAAATAATAACAATATAGGGTCTCAGTTAACACGTGTCTTTTCCTATGTTTCTCTTAAAACAGGCAACAAGACCAACGCTCCACAGCTGTAAGGACGTTGCTGATAGAGTTACATGCGGCATCAGCCTTCCTGTGTTCCGCAGCAGATCAGCTGTGAGTCATACTGCACCCTGACATCCTCAGAGCAGACAGGGTTGAAGTTTCATGAACCAAGAGCTATGACCAACCGCCTGAACCATAGACTTTCACAAACATGGCAACTTCTCTAACTGTCCCTTTCTCTGTGAGTAGTCTCTGTAACTCTAACATAACTGTCTTTTTTCTGTGAAGGCAACATTTAAAACTTCTTTCCACATCGATACTGGATACGAGTGGAATGAGACTTTTTCAATGACCATTACTGGAAAAAGGTACACAGCTCCTCTCTTTTTGTATGATTAAAATAGTATTTACTCTCATTACATATTTCTTGATTGATATTCACCACAAATGCTTTTTACATCCTCAGTGACAATACAAACTCCTCCAGGACCAACTCCCTGACCAAAAGCATCCCAGTACAATTTCAAATTGAAATGGTAGTAACAGTGTAAGTGACACTATAACATGCAGCTATAACATGTTCCTAGTAAAAACTCCTCATCCCACAGCTGCCTGTTCATTTTGCCCATCCTGCTTTCTTTCCAGGAATGAAGACACCATCACCTATCTGAACTTCTCGACAGAGGATGCAGCACCTAAAGAAATAGTTGCCACATACAAGGTGAGGCTGTAAATTATTATGCAACAAGCAAACATCCAGTCTACTAGCAGAAAATAATCTGACACATAAGCTCCTTAAAACCAAAACTTGTAAATTTGCTTCTGTTTCGTTTGAATTAAACAAATGAGATATAATTAGTTAATTAGTGAAAAAATTTTTCACCCTTCGACAGAGCCAGCGTTTATGCTAAGCTAAGCTAAGCTAAGCTCACTGGCTGCTGGCTTTAGTTTTACATTTATCAGATGAACAGAGTGGTGTCAATCTTCTCATCGAAACCTCAGCAAGAAAATTCATCGTATTTTCGAAAATGTTGAACCTCTTTAAACTGGACTGTCTCCCACTGTTTGCAGATAAGAAACACTGGTTTCAAGGCTTACCCTATCAGTGTGTCCCTGGTCTTTCCAACTAAACTGGACCATAACTTTCAAATGGAGAACTATCGTGTTCTTGTCCAGCAGGTAAGCAGAGACTGGAATTATTTACTTAAACTGCTGTGTTTAGAATTAAAAATCCCTCATGCTTACCAATTTTATTTTATTATTTTTTTTAGAACAAAACCCAATGCACAGGCATTACTGACAAGAAGTCTGACGTAAGTAAAACATATTTAGTGTCAAAATATTCTCACTGAACTGGTCATGAAATTACAAATCCCAAATGAACTGTTGCTGTGTTACAGTACTGCTCTCCAGAAAAATACTGCAAAAGAATGGTGTGTGATAGTTTCATCCTGGACAAATATTCAAGCACAGAGTTTAAACTGACAGGAGACGTACAGTTTAAGGATCTCAAACATCGTGCAGCGGTATGTAGCAGACAGGATACACAACAAGCATTGAAAGTGGCGACTATATCAGTAATTTACATACTCTTTTGCAGAATATTGCCTTTCTTAAGCGATATACCGGAGAGGGTGTGGCGGTCAAATTTAAAAGTTTTATAGATATCAGCTATGATGATCAACGATATGTGCTGCATTCTAAAAAACAACAGGTATGTTGGAGCTACTGGTCAGTAAAGACCACAGTAATGCCATTAAATGCATTTTAATGTTAGTCAGTATACTCAATCTGTCATACTTATCAACCACAGAATAAAGGGGATTTGAAACAGAAGTCTGCTGAAACTAGCTTGTGGAACGATCCAACGATGAAATGGGTAAATACCAGTCTACACAGCCAGAACCTTTGTCTGCAAGTTATCATACATCCTAGTTCAAATAAGCAAAGGTTCCACAAAAATTGTATTCTCTCTGCCAACAGACTGAAGTTCAAGTTGAGTTCATAATACCCCCGGATCAACTACTGATCATTTTAACTGGAGTTATTCTGGGATTACTGCTTCTGATCATAATTACAGTCATCATGTTTAAGGTGAGAGTCAAAAAATCTTTTTTTTTAAATTCTGTCTTCATTCAACTGTCACCTGAATATCTGGAACTGAATTTAAAAAACTTTTTTTTTCTGCTGTAAAATGGGTCTCCTTTGCTTTTCTTGAAATAACTTTTCTTCTTTCTTCTGTCACAAGTTGGGATGCTTTAAGCGGAAAACGCTTGAGGATTATCAAGAACAGGAGGAAAGAGCTTCTCTTCAGGCTGGTGGCAACACGGACTTCAACCCTGCCCTCACAGAGGGGACTGCCAGCCAATCACAGGCTAATGGCAAACCTGATGAGGAAAAGGAGCTTTTGGATGTTGGTCAAGCAGATGGTGCCACCCAGCCGGGTGATACAAAGGAAGAACTGGATTAAAGAAAACCACTTTCAAAATGGGCTATAGCCATTTATAATGATGATTAGCTTAGCTTAACATAAAAACTGGACACTATAGTACAACAAGCTAATAAAATCAGCCTGCCAGCACATCCAAAGCTCTAAAGTGGGCAGATGTATTTTAGCAGATCCAGTCTAGCCATTTCATTTATTATTGTAGTGTTTATGCTAAACTGTATCCTCGCTCCAGATTCATGTCAACTGGTCATCAGCCAGGAGACACTGGACAACTGGCAAAAGAAACCATTCACATGAGAAGCCAAATACAGAGACAGGGGTAACAATCTTCTGTTGTCATGTGACAGATGTTCATTAGTTACAGTCGGCCATGTGATGACACCTGAGCATACTCCATATGCAAAGGAAGACACTGAAGCTGAGTTCCATGAAACAAACGTGGTGAAGCTGTTTTCTTCTATCTAAGGGCACTCTGATTGAGCAGGTGCAAACTTCTCCCTCTATACTGTAAATACCTGAGCTATGATTTCTAGTACTGTTACATCTGATTTAGGGTGACCATATCAACCAGCCCAGTCAACAGGATAAAATGTTCATAACGTTCACATTTGTGCATGTCATAGGCAACGTACCATATAGACATTTCCACAAATCATGTCATATCACATTGGCATTACACTTTCATGACCTGACTTCCATGTAGGGAGGTGGAGTGGAGGTGGTGTTACAGGTGAGAAGGCTGTCAAGCCAGTGACTGCTGCTCGAGACTGTGTTTTAACATTCGTCAGTGTGAAACAACTTCCGGACAATTTCCAGCCGTGTTTGCTAACAACATCTACTGAAGGAGTTACAATGACTAGGGATAAGTGCCTCATACAACCCCACACCAAAATACCTTAACTATCCCTTTAAGCCAGAAAGTGATCTTTTCTGAACCCCTGCCTAAGCCTGGTTAGAGAATAAGTACAGCATTGCTGCAAGATTAAACATCAAGAAATAGTTAGTTGCATCATTACAGACATTACAAATCTTAATGTATCCATGGTTCCCAGAAACATCCTGCCACCGTTTATCCTGCTGATTGGGTTTTCTCCACAGAACTGGCTGTATGTTGATGTAAAGCTGACCAAGTTTTACATTATTTTGCTAAACTAGATTCACCTATAGCATCTGCTACATTAATCCATTAGTATTGTTAATGAATATATTATTTGCATTGTAATATACCGTACATTACTTACTTGTAAGTCGTTAGCTATTTTCAGTTGTCTGCATGCTGCTGAATGGGGGATTCATTATTCCTGTTAATTGAGTGCTTGTTAGAGGCGGGCTAAGTAGGATTTGTTAGGAGCAAATTATTTGTGTATTAGCCATTGTTTTATAGGAAAATCCTACTGATTGTTCATCATGATCATCTAAGTGCATGCAGTGGTACATTAAATGCATTGTTTATTGATAGCAATCTTGCAAAATATTGTCTTTATAAATAGCATCCCATGCGTTGATAACACTTTACAGTAAGGTTGTCAAAATTGTCAGCAGTACCTAAGGAATGAGTAAGAAGCAATTGGATAATAGAGCTCCTGGAGACTGTCCTCTTTCATTAAGGGTTTCCTCAAACCTGAAATGCATTTACCTTAATGCCTGAAGCAGTGCTCTTACTATATTTCAGCCTCACTTGGCACAGTTGACATTTTACGTTTTTAGAATAGAATATGGCTTTATTGTCACTATACACATGTACAATGAAATTTAAAAAGAAAATTGTATTAGTTTATGCTATTTTTCCCTTCTGCCCACTGTGTCTCCTGTCAATATATGAGAATTCAGCACATGCACTATTTTTATCAGTTATTCTGGTAACAACAGGAGACATTGGTGGTGCAGGCATATGTTGTGGCTTCCCATTGTTTGTGTGTGTATATATGCAGTATATTTCTTTTTGCTCACAGTAAACTTTTATTCTCTTTATCAATAAAAACATATTGCCCCTTGTGTCCAAATGAGCACTTAGATTTTATTTCTCAGTATTGTCTTGCCTTTGTTAGCGTGTTGTGTCACTTTATTTTGCCAACTTAAATACCAAAAGGCAATGCACATTTTTCCCTGCAAGAAACAAGAAAACAAAAAAATAAGTTCCCCAGAAAACTGTTTGAAAAAAGAAGGATGGTAGGGTCCATCAAATATAGAGAGGAATAACGGTTAGATGAATTTTACAATTTCCATTATAGGCATAAGATTGTAGCTGAGCTGATGACAAATGCAGTCTTACTCCAACCCTAATCTAAACCTCATTGTTGGTTTACCCTTACCTTAACAGCTGACCCCAAAACTCAGCGGTTTTCTGGTTAGCGCACAGCTGTTGAATTACACCATAAAGTGGGTCACCGAAGTAGCCTAAATGAAACAAACACACACACACAGAATACAGCCTGAGGACAGATGCTTGATATTAAATGTCTTTGGCCTTTGAAATGCAAGTGGAGTTGTGCTTGTATTTACATATCTGGTTTGAAGAAACTGGTAACTGTCAGTTTTGCTGAAAGGTGCAGGTGCTATTAGTGAGATATGGCTAATGGTTGAAAATGATTAAATAAGTGATTGAGTTGGTAACATCAGCTGACAATGAGAGGGAAGCCATTTTCATTTAGTCAGATTGTGAAGTGAAGTGAAGTGAAGTGAAGTGAAGTGAAGTGAAGTGAAGCGAAGAAGTGGCAAGAGTGAAAGGACAATGCTATGGGGAGATTGTTGGAAGTCTGAACAGCTCGATTCATTTAAATGCTTGAACAGAGAAGTCTGTTGCCCTTCAGATATGTGTTACCTCTTACGCACATTAAATGTCATCACACCAAACTCTCATCTCTCATCCGTCTTTACAAGCTAGTTTTTAGTTGTAAACTATTCGAACTAACTTTACAACCTGCAGATTGATCAGTTTAACAGTTTTTCACACACATGCTTTGCTATAGCAGCACCAACAGTAAAATACCACTATGTAATGCTAGGAATGTGGAAATAAAAAAATCTCTTATTTCCACTTTTAATAGGCCTGCCTTACCCAGTGTGGTCTCATTGATTTTGTCTGCATTAAACCTGAGCCATCAGATGGTTTAATCATTTTGTAGCTCTTCAGTACCACACTAGATACAGTGACGAGACATGTCAAGACATGTGGTGTTGTACACCCTGTTATGGTCAACAGCAGGGGGGGATATAACACAGAAAAAGGGAGCTTGAGTGATGATAAATATTTTTAATTCGTTGTTTTAAATCTATATATCTGAATTATTTCAGAACAAAGTATTTTCAGGCAAAAGTTGAATTCTTGTCACAAACTGACTCAATGACAGCAACAAAGAGTCCAGGCAAGAAATGCATTTAAAACAAGTGATTTATTACAACTTAAGACAACAAAAATGTACAATGCAGTATGTAAATCAACAATGACAGCTGTGAAAGCAGTGCATGGAGATCTGTTTAATGTGCTATGGAGATGATGAGGGTGCAAAACAAAACAAAGAGAGTAATGCAGGGTGGATTTAAGGTGAAGGAAGGGAGAAACAGAGTACAACAAATGGGTCCAGCCTTTGTAGCCCCAGAGCCCAGGACAGCTTCAGCAACTGTTGTCAGTTCCACATCAACCAATTGTCAGTTGAGGTTGGACAGGTGAGGTTTTATCCTGGGGTCCTAAATCTTCTTTTTCTTCCTAGATCCATTTGAACTGACAAAATATTTTTGATGCACACTGAAATCAAATAAGAATCACCATCATGTGGTTCAGATGCAAGATTTTGACAATTCAGAGGGATTTATTTGCATCAAGTTTATTTATGCAGCATCACTAAAGAACATTTTACTCTTCCATTACAGGTTATATAGATCAGTGTTTTGGGAGGTTATTATATATATTTGTTTACAACAAAAGAACAATGACTTGATGTATATATAAAATATGTTAAAGGTGCAGTATGTAAGAACTTTAGTTCCAAACATTCAAAAATTAACAAAGACTGCATGCTAACCAGCTACTGTGCTAGCAATGACACCAACGCACTCCTAGTAGTCCTGCTAGCTGCACAGCTAATGGTACCTACAGTCATGGATGTATAAATAGCATACAGTTAGCAGTCATTAGCAGTTACTCTGGTGTTATGCCACCCCTATTTGTAGGGAGTATACATTCAAGGTGACTAATTCCGACATCTATGACAGTGCCCAAAATTGAAGTAATAAAAACTGCACAAAAACTAAAAATCAATTCAGATCATTTGTCTGATTACACATAAAAAGTAATTCCCAAATTAAATTCCTGAGTGGATGACAGAGGTGTCTAAAGTCTTAAAAAGATCCTTGAGTGGTGTTGCTGTGGCATTCCCATTCACACACGTTGCTTCCACTGATGTATTCTTCAGTCTTGGCTGGGTGTCATGCTGTATCAGCGGCACCACCGGTAAGTTTTGAATGCTGGAGTCTCTAACCTGAAGTTCAATTGTTCCCGGAGAGCTGAGGGTTGACCATCCTGTTGCCTCCAAAGAGATTTGAGGAGTCCAGAGAAAAGGCTGGTGCTGTCTTGAGTGTGCACCTGATTTCTCAGTGGACTGTTTGTGGGAATCTTGATTCTGAGGAACCAATGACAAGCAATAAAAGAAAAACAGGAGAAAGGCAAAAAGTTATCAGCTTTCAAACACTAACCAGACGGATACAACAGAACTACAGAGCATAAAGCTAGAAAGCACCTAATGGAGATTCATATAATCAACCTAACAGCATGCACAGTATGAGTTTAAACTATCAAGCTGGCAAGCATTTTTTTATCTTTAACAAATCTTACGGAAACACAACATTCAATTCCATTGTATGCCGATGACACACAACTACATCTTCCCATCAAACCAAATAACCAAACCTCCCTCCAAACCCTTCAAAGCTACTTGGCATACATCAAAAACTGAATGGCAGACAACTTTCTTCAAGTCATCCACTTGATCCTCTCCATATCAGGACTCAATTCGACTATCACCTCCTGCCAGTAATCTGTTTTTAAACCAGATTTTAAAATGTAGAAGTACACATACAAATGTTTGTAATGGTACATGAGAAATTGTAAAATTATTCAATAACTTGCCCCGTCTGATTTCAAACCTCCTTATATTATATAGCTGCTCTCTCCCTATGCCCACACTCGCTGCCTGTGATCAAAGGACAAATCAATTCTATAATCATGCCTCAAAACCAAAGGTGACTCTGACTGCTTTCACAGTCAGAGCCCTCAAACTACTGAATGCCCTGCTTCAAGAGAAAAGTTAGGTTGAATCAGTGATCCATTTTAAAATACTTTTTCCAACGTATTTATAACTTGAGGATGATTTTAGCCTTTTTTTTTATTCTTCCAGATTTTACTTATTTCATGTGACTGCATTACACTGTCTGCTGTTTATATTTATAGATATGATTTCCACTGCATTAGTTTGCAGCCATAAAAGGCTGCTAGGTAAATAAAGTTATCATCATCATCATTATTTTGTTATCAATATACTACTACTATAATGTGACCAATTCTGCTGGGTCAATACATATAGTAATTTTAATATTTGGTTAAATGTTCCGTGTTCATTTTCAACTCATGTAGGGGCTTTTGCTGGTCATCCTAGCAAGTAATACTCTGGCTGAAGTTTTAACCACTCCTCTTGACAGAATCAGTGAAGTGCAACTACATTTATTGTATTCCTAGTGTCTTCAGCACAGTCTATCAATTTTCATCACTGGGTTCAAGTGAGGGGCAGATTCTTTCCTGTGCACTGTCTTTCACTTTCACTTGATCTTCCTCCCTCCCTCTCGTTCTCCCTTCAGCTTTCTTTCTCTTTCAGTGGAGTAAAGGAAAATCACATCATCATATGTATTGATAATTATAAAAGGCAATTTCCATGTACAGTTCGGACAGGCAGGCAGGCAGACTATCTGAACACAAACATGCAAGTGAGACGCAGCAGCTCAGTAACACAGCCGCCATGCAGTACACAGACATTCAGCGTACCCAGCCTGTAAGACTTTACTATTCTAGTTTTCGTGGCTGAGTCTAAAGGAAGTCAAACAAGTCCTATTAAAATGGGCCCAGATAACTCATCAGCTGTCGTCTATTAGCATCACTCAGAAGACGTTAAGAGGCCATGCTACAAAAAACATCTGATTGACACAACTTTTAATATCACCAAAATCACCAACTTGATCATTCAATTTGCTGTACTAGTGGATTGCCCGTAGGAAGTCTGTATTCCTATAGAAAAGTGGGAGGTTAAGTAGCTTTTTCATGGATGGCCAAATGACATTGTGTTTGAAGGTGGGACGTCAGGGATATAATTGGTCATTTTTGACTACTTTTGATTTAACCGTTATATTTCGCCATAAAAACTATTTCACTTATTTGGTGTCATTATTTTCAGCACAACCTCACATGTGACTGTGCAGTTATTTTTTCATTTTGACATACTGTATTAACACAATGGACCTAAATCATTAAAAACATAAAATCCAAGTAGGAAAAAGTTAAGATTTTTTACTGTGAAAACCACAAATATGTTAACAAACCATTTTTATTACTTATAATGCAAGTATTAATTGTTGTTTGCTAAATCTGTGCATGAGTTTTTGAAATTTACAAAATTATATGTAACTATTTACATTTAAATGCTCAGGCTCAGGTCTTCCTAAGCTCCTCCCTGCCTGCTCAACATTCAATAGTCTCCTCACTGTTTTGACTCACGAAACAAAAAAAGACTACACTACACTCTAAACGCACTACACTAAACACTACATAACACACTAACTATACATTCCAAACACGCTATATGTCACAAATCTCTCAACTCTCAAAACTTGCATTTCTGTCACCGTCACTGCTGCTGTCACTCTTGCGCCACCGTCCCTCCCACAACTTCCCCTGTCCCTCAGCAACCAAATCACGCGGTTTGCCACATCATTTTGTGATTGGTTGGTGTGGTGCCTTTTTCCACCAATAGGAACGTGTTTTCTTGCTTGCAAACACTTCCTGCTTGCAGACACTTTTGTGAGAAAAGCCCATTTTTACCGTGGCTTTCTGCACCAAACGCGCAGCAAACGTGACAGCAATGTTCGCGAAAAAGCATGGCGGACATTATTTGCCGGCGTGTCCATCCATCAGGAGGTAGAGTATGGGGGTGGGCTAGCAGCTAGCTACACACGAAAATACACAGATTCCGATTCCAGTTTGTTGTCCTTGTGAATCCGGATCACCTCATACTGGAGCAGAATCGGTCCGGACTTGTTCAGTCTTATCAATCCACAACAGATAGTTTAGATGCACAGAACAGGACCGAACCGCTGGTAAAATCCCGGTCCAGCTCGCACCACTGCAGGTATAAATCCACTTGTTTCTTAAGGTATGTCGTGGAGGTGAGCTCTGCAGTGATTGGCTCTGATGCGCACGTGACTGTGGTGGCTATGGTTGACAATGCTGGTGGAATTCGTAAAGCATTTGTGAATAATTTATTAATGGTATCATTGTAGTCCAAACAAATGCGACGTTGCACACCCTTGAACCAAACAGCAGCCATGTTGTTACTCTCAGGTCAGTCTGATCCTGATGTGCAGAGATATTTGAGGCACACATACACAGACAGACAGAGATTTCTTGCTTATATAGAGAGATGTCTATTTTGGACCCACCATATTTGCTCACATTTTCAGAAATCCTAATAATAATAATAAATAAAGTCATTATTAAACCAAACATTATGGATGTTTCTGTAACAAAGCAGTTTGTGTTCCACTCATTCCACCACAGAAAAATGAGAGCTGTAGAAAACATTAGAATTTCAGACTGCTTTGAACTTGTAAACTGTTGACAATGACTGTACCTACCTTGAACTTATTCTTCTGCTGTTGCTTCACAAAGACACCCCTTGTGCTGCTTTTGTCCTTCTCTTCAATTCCTAAAATGAAATCATAAGGATAAATAAGATTACTGTCAGTTCTTCCAGGATGACATTTCATACATGAATACAGCCAACATCATGCCCCTTCTGGTGGACTTCATGGAACTTCATGGGACCTCATTTCAGAAAAAACTGAACAGTGATCTATGGGAGAGATGAGTCAAGAATGTGGCAGCTAGTCGTAACTAAAGATAAATACCATCTAGTTTTGTGTTTAACCACTCAGTGAACCACATCGTCTTTCTCAACACACATCACCAAAACCAACATGGGTGCCCCCTTGGCACTGAAAAAGTACATAAAAAAATGACAATCACAATTAATCTGGCCATATGTATTTGGTTCAACGAACAGTCTGTTAGTGCTGTGAGAAAGCTGATACTATGGGACCAGCTCACAATTTTTAAGTTATGAGTTTTGGTGCTGCTTGAGATGTGATCGCATCCAAAACAAAACAAAACAAAATTTTCACAGTCTGTCATTTCATTAGTTTTATGACAAACTGCAACTTTCTTGACTTAGACAATCATTTTTTAAATTGACAAAAGTATGTGTAACTTAGGGCACAATTTGAGATGGATCAAAAGATTACTTGCCTTTCTCACTTCTGTGCTATACAAATTCATGTTGAAAATAAGGTCCCATGGGGGAAACTGGAAGGGGCTCTCTATCATATAAATTTTACGTCTGGATGAACAGCATACCGAATGTTACGCTGTCTTGATGTTCTCCGTCCTGATGGTACGGGCTCAGGGACAGAAACAGAGTCTTCAAAACTGAATTTGTAGCTGTTGTTCTTGCAGATCCTAAAATATGAACAATATATTAACAACATTATGTACAGCAACTAGAAAATTTTTTTCACCCACTTGGATATTTTCATTCCCTTTCCTTTTTATTGCTTTTATAAATGGAATCATAGTCAATATAATTAGCATTTCAATTACACAAAGAAATGTTAAAGTGAAAAGATTTCTATGAAATAATTTCAATAAATTTAAAATATATAATGTAAAATAAGTGACTGCATGAATATTCAAGTGACTGACCTAATAAAGCAACCAATTAGTGCTTGTAGTCTCACAAATGGTGAAATGAAGAGTGCAGTGAATGTGTCTCAAGTGATTGTAGTACAATGTCACCTCTGTCTGAAGGTCCGATCAATAGTTAATCAGTATTCCTAGCTACAATTACCCTATGAGGTCAGAAGAACACTCCAAGCAACTCCATGAAAAGGTTATTGAAAAATATACGTTGATACAAAAACAAGAAAGACTGTGCAAGAAGGAGAAGAGTTAGGGAGGCCACAAATACTCCTGTAACTACTCTGAAGGCGTTAAAAGCTTCAGCAGCCGAGCTAAGAAAGACTCTATATGCTGTACAACCTGTCTGCAAGAGAAGATTCATTTTACGGCAACAATGACCTGACTCAGTGCTGTGATTAGATCCAAAGGTTGCAACTATTAAATACTGACCTGATGGGGATAAATACTTATTCAATCACTTATTTTAATTTTTTTAATTGACGTACATTACTTTGTAGAAATCAGTTTTCCCTTTGACACTGAAAAGTTTTTGTTGGTAAATTACTGTCAAAAAACTCCAACAAATTACACTGAACAAGATTCCATTCATAAAAGCAACATAATGGGAAAACATACACTGGAATTATTATTGATAAGAAGTATGTGGCATCCCACCTTTGTGTCGATGAGCTGTGGTTGTAGATGGACTGTCACCACTACAAGCTGGACTGCTAGATACTAGGCCGCAGACAGGATTCACCAACTGTTTCACAGGTTGATTTATATGCCCACTAGAACCATCTTTTCCCATTTCAGCATCAGAGGAGAAATCAGGGGATTTTGGTGTATGAGAGACTGGATATTGGAGAGGTTCCTCTACATTACTAGCTTTTTGTTTGGAGTCTGGTGAAAGAGATGTAGTAACAAGTGAGTGGACTGACTGTTTAGAACAGGAATTAGTCTTTGAATGATCTGGTTGGGACTGCACACATATGAGAGGAGTTGCACTGAGAGGGGCAGCAAAAAGGCTTTGAAATGGTCTGGCAGAGGCTTTGTCAGGTTCAAGTGTAGTTTTAAGATGAGTACCTCTGCTATCTGAAGTCTGTGGAGCAGTACAAGAAGGTTGAACTAAGTCATGACAACTGGATGAACTTGTGACACAATTGTCTATAGGTTGTGAGGTGTCAGTGATGGGGCTTGCGAAAAGGCTACGATAGGGAATTTTCCTGGTCTTTTTACATTCAACTGACGAATCAGCACAATGCACCATTTCCCTGCCGCACTCTGCTTTGGTCTCAGTTGAATAATGCTGTTTTGAGCCAAGGTTGCGACCAGATTGCGTCTCTTTGGAGTACATATAGATCTTGGGAGGTTGTTTTGGTGTTAAATAATGACCGACTGGGACTGCAGAATCATTCGACTTAATGGGGCCTGATGAGGGACAAAAAGGCTTAAAAGATCCTTGTGAATCTGATAGCAGACCAGAGAGGTGTGACCTCAACTGTGCAGGATGTTTGGAAGAGGACATCTGACTAGAGGGCCCTGAAGGAAAAACACCTTCACCTTTGCAGGTTACAGAGTATGTTGTATCTGCGGACAACAACTCAGACTTGGCTCCATGAGAGGCTGTTTGAGCAGCTTGTTTCCTGTTGTCCCCGTAGGCCACAGTACAATTAGGGAAAGTCTCTGACACCAGACTGGTGTGCACTTGGAGAGATGGCAGGCTTTTGAACAATCTTTCCTTGGGTTTGTTGGTTTCTTTTCTGGTATTAACAGAATTCAATACCTCCTTATTTGGAGTTTCTGAGCTTAGCTGAGCATCAGTGATCTCTTCAAAGTGACTTCTGGGGGTCAAGGATGCAGTTTGTGCAGTAGGAGGGATAGGTTTGTCACCGAAAGAAGAATGTTCCACTGATTTAAAAGACCTGAGAACAGCATCGACCGAGTACGGAACTTCGCTTTGGATTGCAGAGCCTGTCCTGCAATCAGAAGTAGTGAGAGAGGCGGATCCTTGACTCCTTGGAGTTGTTAAGAATCTAGAGAATGGTTTGGATAGTTGAGGTCCAAGCACTGCTTCAACTGAGTAACACACTGGCTCTTCCTTAGTGAGGTTAGCTGATGGAGGGCTTTGGGGTTGGTCAGCATCTGATGCATGTGGTGGGACAGCTTCCGCCGTGTTATTTATTACTTCCTCAGGTTGACCTAACAGGGCTTCCTGCTCAGCATTTGTGTCTCCACTTCTGTAAAAGTTTGGCCTGAAAAGGGAAAGTGAAAGGGAAAATCCTAAATGTCACAACCAAATGTCATGTATGAGATAAAATCTTATGCAAGCATCACACTCGTGTTGAATCACAATGGCAGGTTAAAGTTTGTATGTGCACACCTGAGTGGTTGCTTTAACACATCAGGGGCTGTAGTTGCTTCCATAATTTTGGACTCGTCTGTGTCATCTGGCTGTTCTGTGGACTCCTGTTCAGCTTTTTTTGCCAATTCAGAGAAGTCACTTTCCCGTTTTAATGCCTGCATAGAGGGGACATGAGGCATATGTGAAATCAGCACAGAGCAATGCATAACATTTTTTAGAAATGTTCCATCATGGTACTTTGCATACACACCTCATCCAAGAGTTTACTAGTGATTTCATCCAGCAGCTCATGGGAAAACCTGCAATGTTCTCCTTGAGAACATTTCCCCTTCCTATGGAAGAACTTGCAAGGAAAGGAGCGTGCAGCTTAGTAAAGGAAATATTAGATATTCTAGATAGCTTCCACTTTCTCACAAATAGCAGTACAATACTCATAACTGCAATCAGTAGCGCTTCTCACAGAGACTCTCCATTACCAGCACAGGGAAGGCTTGCCATTTCTCTGCATTTGTTTGTTCACAATGAACAAAGCAGCTTTGACGTAAAGCCACATCATGTGTCAATTTATACAGCAATCCAGCGCTGCAGGTCCAAAAGAGTTGTGACTGTACACATCATGACGTTGAGATCTGCATGGTTCTTTTTCAAGGGGTTTCCCCTGGTGTCCACCTCTTAATCTGAACATGTACCGACCGACTGTTTAAAATCATATGGATGCAGTTATAATGTGTTGTGATAGAGGTCCTGACCCACCATGCATCCTGGAAAAAGACAAAGTTATTTTTTTCTGCTCTAAATTACATAATCACCATCAGTAAACAGGACATTGTCTGACTCTCATTCACAGGGAGGGAATGCTGTTTTCTAGGGCAAAGTTCACTGAAGTCTCAGTCAGGAGGGCTGACCATCAACAACACAATCGTGAAAGGAGACGAACACTTGGCGAGTTAATGTTTTTTGCCAGGGACACATGCTGTTTATCAGGCAGAAATGTGATGAAGGGTTGGCAGGACAGACAGGATGACGGACACACCCCTGAAGGCTCCAGCTTTTCCATTCGCAAAGACGCCGGCTCACCTTTTCTGCGGCTCCGACAATGCAGCGAAACGGTTTATAATTCCCGGACTGAAAGGGCAGCCTGAATAGTATATTGAATATTATATGATGGGAAGACATGCAGATCATTGCTTTTTAACCAAAGGATATTGTGCATATATGGGCAGCTGTCTCCCTTTGAGCAGAATCCCTGGACGTAGAATTTGCACAGTTCTTTGATGAGATTGTTGTAACCCTGAACATGCTCCATTTGGCAGTCATCACCCTGTGTGCAAGAAAGGGATGGGAGCAATGTTAGGACAACACAGAGGGAGTTATAACAGCATTCAATAAAAGCCTGTTGGCTGAATAAATAATAAAGCCTTTTTAAGTTTGGCAGATATGTAATACTAAATATATCTTGCCTTGATGCACCTTCCATAAAGGAAATGTCGACAAAGTGACCGTCCATCCACGACCAGAGCATTCTGGTCCTTGAATTCCTGTGTCATGAACCTCGTATGCTTCTCCTGGAACCCCTAAGAGAAGATGAGCATGTCAGTGATATTCCCAACATTTCCAATCTATACATTCTAAAATGAAGATTTTTGTGTGCCCCTGAACCAATTTGTTGTGGCATTCTGAGCTTTGGTTGGGGGCAGTTAGGTTTAACAGGGATATTTTGGCAGGAATGCAACAATATATTTACAATTATGTACTTATTAGTTTAATATCACCTAAAACTGAGAATTCTCATCTTTTCTTGGCCTAGGAATCAGCCTTGTATAAATCTACAAAGGGAGGTTCCACAGAGCCAACCATGTTGCACAGCCATGTTTATACAGTAGTAGGGCTGGGCGATAAATCGGCAAATCGATTAATTTGACTTTTTGGTTTAGGACGATTTTTAAAAAATGAAAAAACGATTTTCTATTCAACCTGCTTCTCCACCGCTCCTCATGGGCTCCTGTAGTTCATAGTCGCATTGACTTTCCACAGAGAAACAAACACAACATGCAGCATCCGCGGCAAAGTTTGTTCAAAGGCTGTTGTAACTAAAAGCAGCGGGAGGAACCATTTATTTCAGCCTCTCAAACAGACGCGGATCACAGTGGGACACTTGTTGTTCTCTACGAGATGTCCAGACCGCGGCAGCCCGCAAACACTCACTATAAAGCAGCCAACATCAGCGGAATCGTGTAATAATTGTGTTCCCGTATGAGAAGAAAGCGGCCCGGTGGACAGCTGTTACGGATGCAGTCACGTTGCATATCGTCAAAGATATGGTGCCCGTATATGCAGCGGAAACGCTGGAGGTTCATCCACATGCTGAATGTTCGACCTCAGGTTTGTGCTACAAAGTCGCAACAGGTCCTGACTCAAACCAGAGGAAGCAGACAGGCTCGTCCTCCTGACCAAAAATGTGTAAAACAGACTCTAAGCACACACTTCATGGCCTGTACATCTACCAACATGTCATGTTTATTATGCAATCCATGCAGATATTTAATTTAGTTTACATATCTTCAGGGATATAAAATACTTTTCTGTAAACAAGGGCACCTTTTGCAAAATAAAATCACTTTTGGTGTGAAAAAAACAGAGATTCAATTTTTAGGCCATATCGCCCAACCCTACACTACCCAAACACTGGCACTATATAGGGCCTTTCCCGTTTGCCATTTTTAGCGACTGCGAGAGGTTCTCCCACATGCTTGGAAGGGAAAGATAAGGGGATGGCTATTCAGTTGGTTGCAATCTGCAACCTCAATGCTAGATGCAAGAAAACCCACATGTACTGGATCTTCTGTTGAACTGATTTGTGTAAATTGGAGTGTCTTATATTGGGTATTACTGTGGGGATTGCCTTTCGGCTTTTTAATTTAGATAATAATCTAAAACTGGCAGCAATGGAAAAATAGGTAAGCTCCATCAAATCCTCCAACACGGACACAATTTTTAAGAGTCTAAAATAATCATCTAAGTGTGGGCCGTATGTGAGCGAACTGTAACACGACATGAATATTGAGACCATCCCCATCTCTCTCAGTTGCCTATACAAGCTTGTGGACAATTTGTTTAAGGCGTTTATTGTTGCTAGACTGTGGATTTGTTTGTGGTTAGGTTTTTCACAGCAGACAAAAGGATGTGACTTTTTCTCACACTTTCTCGAGGTCCTTGTGTCAGTGCCTCTCTCTCCTCCACTAACAGAAAGCAAGAGCAGCTAACATCAGCTTTGAAACAGAGTCCTATAACAAGCACCCATCTCCTCTCAGAACTGACCATCAACTCAGGTGAGTGAAGGAAACCTGAAAGAAAGTCAGTGTGTTCAGCTCTCGGTATTTTTGTAGGCTCTAACTGAATCTCTTTAGTTTCTCTCGTCCAGTCTGTATTCTCAAACATCTGCTGAGTTTTCCTGGTTCACTGTGTTCACTTTCTGCTATTTCGAGAGTCATATTTAGACACTGAATTAGCGGAGTCTCTTTCTTCAATAGTACTGCAGGGATAAGGACAAGTGTGTCACTGGTTTAAGACACACATTCATGCAGATCCTGTAAAACAGTAGAGCCAGGCCACCAGATGTAATGGAAAGATGGCGACAGATTTTACCAGTTACCGTTTCTTATGCAAAAGGTAAAACAAATATTATGACAGACTTGAATTTTTTGATTTTCAAGGTAATATTGGGCTAACATTGTGGCTTAAGTGTTGACAGGTTGAAACACTCGAGAGAGAGAGAGAGAGAGAGAGAGAGAGAGAGAGAGAGAGAGAGAGAGAGAGAGAGAGAGAGAGAGAGAGAGAGAGAAAACTGGGCATTGTCACTTCATATCTGTCAGTTCTGTCAGCTAAGTGTCATACCTCAAACTTGCCTGTTTATAATTTTCACGTTTCCTGTCTTCGCCATGTTTTCTCGAAATAGGTCCAGTCTGATGGCCTGCACCACGATAGGCACGTCCACCTCTAGCACTTTGTTGATGCTGAGTCTTCTTTTTCTGTTCTTGTTGCTTGTTCACATTACAGTTACTTCTAGTTTTGTACTTCTGACCTTTGTGACTCATGTTAACGTGGTCAGCTTGATTTCTGTGATGTCTCAGTTCTCTGGTGAAGTCAACACTTGGATGTTCACTGTCAGTGGTATGCATACGGTAGTGTTTGGCCTCAGACTCATCCTCTGTAGCATTATAAGTTCTGGTTGTCTGGGCTCGGTAACATCGCTTCTGCGGAAACAAGAATGCATTCAAAGTGAAACGTCAAAGAAAGTCAAATACAAATCCATGTTGTGTAGCCATGCAGCACAAACTAAAAATGCACTGATAAAGTATTTCGACTGAACAGAGAAAAAACTGTCCCAAACACATTTGCCTTATTGACTGCTGCCTACGTGCAAATACAACATTAACCAATGGCAGTGGTCGAAGTTTGCCTGTTGTGTCACATCAATTATGTTCCGTGAGTAGTATCCCTGCCATTAGTTAAGTAGTGAAACATTAAAATTAGTGACTAGGTAATAAGTGCTCTTTAATAAATAAATAAATAAATAAAAATACAGCCCTCACTTTCTAATCCGACAAACATAAACATGTAAACTACAGTTGCAGAAAACATGTGAGTATCCTGCTCTGGAGCTGGTGTGTCTTTTTGGACAGTCAGCCCAGTGGATTTCTTACAGAACCTCTGAGGCCACTTTTAAATATGTACTGTTCATTTTATGATGTAATAATGTCAACATCACGGTAAGACTCACCTTTGTGTAGGGGCCAGTCTGCTCTCCCTGGGCCCACCTCTTTCTGTCATTGCCTCCATTACCATCGTCAGTCTCTTTTCTATAAAACAGAAAGGGGAGAGTAATGAATATGTAGATTTTAAAAGACCTGCTCCATCAAATAAGCTAATCCCTCGTTAAATACCTGCGTGTGAAGGCTCGGTGACCAGGACTACTGACTTCCTCTGCGGCAGCAGCTAGTCTTGTGAACAACTTAGCGAAAGACATTTTATTTCACTTGTCACCGGTTCATTGAGTCTCCTTCTGTAAAAACTTGCACAACGCTCATAACCGAGGATGTGACCACTCACATGTACTGCTACAAACTTTCAAACAGCCTTCTGCCCACAAGGGATGCTGGAAATGGCAGTCTACTTCGCGCACATGAAACAGTCTTCTGGATGGATTATCTATCCTAACCTGCTTCTCTGCCAGGGCCTGACTCGCACAAACAAACTGCTTTGAGATGCAGTCCAGTGGTTCACGTGGATCCGTTACACAAATGTAACGTCTTTGCAATCATGATTCCGTCGATTGATGGATGCTTCTTCCGGGTTTGCGACAGACGTCACCTCCTTGGACTCTACCATATTAGGTCAGAGGGGGAGGAGACATGGGTCAGTACAACTGAGCATGACATGTTTACAAGGCCCAGTTGTGAAATGAAACCATTTAAAATAAACAAAAGCACTTGTGAATTGCAACATCAGTGAATAGATTAAAGTAAATACTTACATGTATAAATGTAAGAGTATAACACGCGGATACACTGGCACGTGGCGCCATCTAGCAGTAAAGTTTTGTATTGTCTGGTTTATTTGGTGACGTCATGTATGAACATATTGTGTCTTCTTCTACATTAACAAAAACTCACATATTGTCATTTCCTGAAATTAAGGTTTCATTTTAATCCTGCTCACATCCTGCCACAAAATGCATGTACCATTTATTTGTTTTCTTCTTCTTCATTTTTTTTTTTTACTCATATCCCTCTGCTTATAGTCTCGATTGGGGAATGTTCAAGTTACTAAGGCTTTTGTGACTGAGGACATATTGAAATGTTACAGTAAGAACGCTTCATGTTTAGATAATACAATTAATGATGGGCTTCATTGTCAGAGTCCTGATACTGGCCATATTGGCTGGCTGTCACATTATCATGCTTTACTTGGATACTTGAATAGAACAGAGCCACTATTCATGTTATAGGTAACACCTGTACAATGTCAGCTGTGACACCACCTCTAATACTACATGGTAAATATTGTATCCATTTATGCAAATGAACAGAGACACTCACCCAAACCTTACACATTTTATTTATGACTTAACTTATATATTTCATTTCAAGTGTGTTCATCAAACAAAAAAGCAGCAATGAAATTTCTTCATATCTCATGTTTGCTATCATTTAGATGAGTATGAGGCCTTTACTTGACTTAAATGATTTTCTGTTTATTATTGTTGTATCACTCAGCTTGAAATTTTTTCTCTACAATCAGAGGTTGTACATGTGATGAGTGTTGTCTTGGAAATTTTTTATTCCCATTTGGGTATCGAAATTTCCCTAATTTAGCCCATAAAATTCAAATTCACAATGTTCAATGATTTTTTAAATTTTAAATTTTTCTCTCTTTTTTTTCATTTATCAAATGTGTTTCACTGTGATGACGCACCTTGACGTTTTGGGAGGGATCTGAAAAAAAAAAGCCTCTGTAGCAGCCTTCTCCAGGTTCTAGGGTGTGCCATAATTAATTGTGATCTATACTAACCCTCAACAAGTCTTCCGTTCAAATACTTTGACAAAGTACAAGCAAAGAGAAACATAAAATGTGTTTTTAGATGTACTAAGATTCAGCCCTCCATCCGATGATATGCACTTTGACACATTGATCAGTATGTTAATATAATGCAGTTTCCCCCTCAGAACTAGCAGTTATGAGTTCATCTGAGGGCTTCATAAATGAATACTACCAGATCTGGTAGTTACCATGAGGTATTTTCAATAATTTGCTTATATTAACTCACAATTTGAACATGAAATTACTAACAGGAGAAACAAGGCAGCAAGGCTTGTGATGCTTCTTCTTCCTCTTCTTCTTCTTTTTTTTACAGCAAAATCACTCAATTCACTCTGATGCTATGTGTTACTGTCAGGGGAGATTAACTCTTAAATTAATGGGATTAAAACTTAATTTAATTCCCTTGACTCAGTAGTGAGAAAGCACACACTGATTAATCAGCGTGAGTGATAAAAGCTTAGGTATGTCAAAAAGACAAGATAGAAGCTGGACTTTGTTCCTCCACATATGAGCTCGTCACTGCATCTGGCTCAAAGTTCAGGTCATACAGACAGTTTCAGTATTGCCTCTGCGAGTGTGTTTGTGTTTCCCCTCAGTCTCTTAACTATTACTCTGTTCATACTGAGCGCTACAGGATGACCCGTTGGGCCCTTCTTGCTCCCCTCCTGCTGGGCCTGTTCATCCACATTGCTGTTAGCCAGGAGGCTGAGGACCCAGCTGCACCACCACCACCACCACCAGAACAAGCCTCTGATGGCACGCAGGCAGAGGATGAGAATGAGGAATGGGGACTAAATTCCCTTAGAGGCAGCTTTGAGTCTGTCGGAGGTTACTTTGACTCGATGCTGGAATTCATGGGCGGACGTGATGGAGTGTGCCAATACCGCTGTCGATATGGTAAGTCAGTTAAATGGGTGAGCAAGCATTATGCAGTATAAAATAGTTTAGCATAGTTACAATTATACTGCCACTGACCTTTTATCAGCCAGTGTGGTTACCACTTAAAAATCTTTACAGAAAACAAGAAATATCTTTTTCCTTTTTAGAATAAAAATTGTTATATTTAAAGACAGCTGCGAAATAAATTCAGCTATCTGCCCTTCAAACCTACAAATACATTTACAAAGCATATACAAGTCAAATCCAATCAAAGCCTTTTAATTACCATTTTTTTCCACAATAAGAATCTCCATTTGAATACATGTGATTTTTATACTGTGAGCTGCATGTCAAGTCTTGCATTTAAACTGCCAAGCTCTCTGTAAGCTCTCATAAGATAATATTTTTACATTAACATTATTACCAATAAAAGTCCAAATAAAATATCAATCAAATCATCGCCCTGGACTGGGAGCTTATGAACAGTGAATTGGATAATCAACCTGTGCACAAATGATAATAATCACTTTGTAAAAATCAAGTGAGGTAAGTGTTAGTATATTAATGATTAATAACTTTATAATTCACCATTAATGTAAGTGGTTATTGTCTGGAAACTGACTGTATTGGGGGAAAAAAGCAACAATTTAAACCCAATAACAAGAATGCATTGATACTAAACACCTAATAGGATTGACTTCTTCTTATCGTCTTTGTTATCATCTGTAAGAAGGCCTGGAACTGGACTGTGACCCAAGCATGATAGGAGATGTTTCATCTGGTGACAGGGGAAAGTGTCAAATATCATGTGAACAGAATTAAACAAGCAAACTTTGTGTCTCTGTGTGGCAACATGGATCTATTTCAAAACCCACATGATTGTCAAACAGAGTCCAGCACATTTCCACTGACCCACTGTGAAACATAGCCGACATCTGATAATTTGCTGTCCTTCCTCTCTTAGGTAAAGCTCCTCTTCCTCGTCCTGGCTACCAGATGCCTGAACCTGATGGATGTAGCTCCTACTTCTTTGGCCTTCCTGTTCCAGAGGGGGTATGCATTTTCTTTCTGTTCAGCGCAAATTTATGGAGCTTTATGTCACATCGGAAATGTTATTGATACTGTGTTGAAAACCTGAATCTACATTCCGAGGGGACTATAGAAAAAGAATCTGTAAGAGGAAGAGGATCAAAACTTGTTTGACTTTTCAAATGTGTTGTTAAAAATGCTACACCCTCCACCCTAACATCTGAACTTTTTATACAGCCCAAACTGCACATAAAGTATGCAACTGACAATAGCCAAAATTGAGAAAAATGTAACAAACAATGCGTGCAGTTTATCAAACATTCAAGCTGTTGACTATTTTTTATCTAATTCCACTAAATTATCAATTACCACCACTGACACTGAATAAGTGAATGGGGACATTGAGGTTCTGTGCCACATTCTCTTCAAATATATTTTCTACAGTCCCCAATTGTTCATAGATGACTACATTTGACTGAATAATTTAATTTTCAGTCTGAACCAAAACTAACACTCCGTAAACTTGCATACAAACTCATTAATCACCTTTGTTGTTTACCAGATGGACATGGGAATCCCCGCCATGACCAAGTGTTGCAACCAGCTGGATATGTGTTACGACACCTGCGGCTCCAACAAGTACCGCTGCGACTCCAAGTTCCGCTGGTGCCTCCACAGCATCTGTTCTGACCTCAAGAAGAGCCTTGGCTTTGTGTCAAAGGTTGAAGGTTGGTAATCTTTAAACCCCTTGGTCCTTACAGGCCACCATTCAGCCTCAATGTCACCTTGAACAATGGAATCAGTGAGAACAGATTCTGAGACACTTGCATGAACCTGAGTTGACATACAAATACCAAGTTATGTGACAGCTAAAATGATGCTGAAATGGTGTGACACTTAAAACTTAAAATGTCCCTCCTTATAAGAGGAGGTGGGACTGAATAGTTCCCTGCTTGTCTGGGGATTTGAGCTAGTGACCTTTCAAAAGCCTGTGATCCTGTCAGGTTCAAAGGTTATGAATGAGGGATTAGTGTAATATGTAAAACCTGTTTGAAGTGATCCAAACATCCCTAAAAGACATTCTCTAATAATACTTTTTTTTAAATGACTCTTGAACAATTAAAATTGCATCACGGACTAGTACTTCAATATACTATATTACAAAATTAACTGTAGGCTGAGTAAATCTCAGAACAAAGTTGAATGTTGAACATGAGCCTCTCCTGTACATACTGCTGTTCTGACTGAAGCTCTTGGTTGTTTGTCTCTTACTTCCCTCTCGTCAGCGTGTGAAACGGTAGCTGACACCTTGTTCAACACAGTGTGGACCCTGGGCTGCAGACCCTACATGAACAGCCAGAGAGCAGCATGCTTCTGTCAAGGCGAGGAGAGAGATGAACTTTAGATTTAGAAATGAACCACGCTCCTATTTATTGCAGTATCAACTGGTGTGACATAGCAGATGATAGTACTCTGAGTGATGGTGTTGCAAAGGCTGCTGTCTGACTACTTGAGTAATTTATTTGGACGTTCTCCCTCTCAAGACGTTATATTATTTGTTCTAAGTTCAACAACACACCGTATTACAAGCTAAAACCATTTGTGTCTTGTAGAGGTGCATTACTGCTGTCTGTGGTGAAGCATTTATGTGTTGGCAATGGAGCATGATTCTGGAAAAGTACAAATACACAGTATGTGGTGTGAACTACACCTTAAATGCACAGACAGCCTTTTGTGTTTCAGTCTTTGCATGTTACCATGTAATACTTAAACTACCTGATAAATAAATGTTATTAACAGATACATTTAAGTTTTCCTTGTTTCATTTCACAGAATGTTACTAACAGTGTTCATCACCTTTGTGTGTATGTGTGTGTGTGTGTACATTCATAGGTCAGTTTCATCTGTCTTTTGACTGCCGTAAGCTCTTTTCTGAGCTCAGTGCTAACATTTGAAGGCTAACATGTTAAAATATTAATGTTTGCAATGCTAACAGAGTCGCCTTGAAGAGAGTATTTCACCTATTTAGCATCTGTACACTCCTGTACGTTTCCAGGACTAACACACACATACACACACAAAATACACAAAGGCTCCAAACCCCCAACTTTTCTAGTCCTCAAGGGCCCTTCAAGCAGACTTTCTGCAAACTTTCAATGTCTGCCTGAGGTGCAGACTTCCCTGAAGTTCACAGAGTTTACTCACAGTTCATTGCAATACGGACTTGACATTATACAGCTGATTATGAATGTGTAAAACAATTACTTTATTAAACCATTACTTGAATCCTGTATGCGAGAAATAATATTCAATCACATTATAGTACAGGAATATGTAGAAGTATCGGCTGCACTAATTACTGAACTCTTCAGGCCTGTCTATCAGCAGCTGATATCAGCCTTGCAGTCTCACGGCCCCCTGACTTGACATAACGACAGTGAACGTATCACAGTCATTAGGATTCATCCTCTAGTGACTCCTCCATGAGTGGTTATTCTAAAATGTTCAAGCTAACTTTTGTCCTCCACCAAAAACATTCATTGCTTTCGTATAACGTGTTTGTGCAAACAGCATACACACCGTTAGGTAGTGGAAACAAAACACCCGGAACTGACCAATTTTACAGTGAACCTTTTATGATAAACAGAGAAAAAACCAAGCAAACAAAAAGAAAGGCCACAAAAGGTATGTAAATTTACTGGTAAAATGTATTTAGACAATACCAAGAAAAATAAGTCGTAACAGAAACAAAGGCATATTCACTGAGATGTAGTGCTGAGATATAGAGACCTATCCTAACACAAATTGGCAATTATTTGTGCAGGAATATTTTTTTTATGAAGATCTCATTGAAAGTAGGAGTTCAAAGAGTGACTCGGTACAAATCTGTGAAATCTATGAACTGCATGTGTAAATGATGAAGGTTAAATATGAGGTCCACACCGTCTGTCGGGGATCACGGCAGGTTCACGTTACAGACACTCAGGACACTCCACAGGTCTACAGAAAAAAAGATAAGAAAGGTAAGGATAAGAAAATGATGAGCATGCAAGACTACATGGCACTGACTCAGTGCTGCTTGCATATATCCATCGTTATAAATCATTCAGTTCATGAGTAGTTTAATTAAAAAAACAAACACTATACATTTCAGATCCATTTTAATTAATATTTTATGGAGATTTATTTCTTACAATGATGTCAGTTACAAAAAGATAATCTATGTTGTTTTTTGGTCTGCATTAATTTAGTATTACAATATAAAAATGTATACTGCATTAGGAAATTAACTAACAATTCATGTGAAATTCATGAGAAACACATTTTTCGGGGTTCCAATTATTCATGGACACACATTATCCACTGTCGGTGATGTCACACATATTTTTACTTACTTTAACCGGTCTTAGTGGTTAGAGAGCTGACTGCATCAGTTTTTGCTTCACCATCTGGTTAAATGCTTCCAGCTACAACAAAACAATGGTGTATTAAGACAAATAAAATATAGAAATTAATATTACAATACATGTTATTCTGTTATTAAAATCATACAAAATTTTGTGAAAATTCTCATCTGTAGCAAGTTTTGCCAATGCCTCCAGACACAAATGCTGATTAAAAAAAATCACAGAATAATCTAATCTAATATATAAAAGCACAGTACTCCATGAGAAAATTTTTAAAATGCTTTAAATCCCCAGTGTTAACACTTTTGAGAAATCCTGAAGACTCCTTGGCCTGTATTTATCACCAGTCTCAGAATCTAGGAATAGTTTCAGATGTGATCCTCCGACTGAACACACTTAACAGTAATTTATGAAGCTTCCCTCTGTACTGACTTTCAGCAAGGACTGTGACATCATTGTTTTATGGCACCATAACTATGAAAGATGAAAATGTGTTGAGTTGCAGTTGTTTTAAAATAGCACCATGTTTTTACTTACAGGCTTTATGTATAGCCATGTAATAGATAACAGTAGTCTAGGTCTCCTTCCACAAAATGTATTGCATTTCAATGTCATGTCCTGGCAACTTCTTACATGCTAGAACATCACTGTAACTCTGAAATAGAAGTGGTTTCCTCAGATAAGGAAGCTGATAAAATATTTCTGCTCTTGGTCCTAAAAGTAGGACAAAATACACATCCCTTGATAAATAGAGACAACAATCCACAAATGAAACATACCACTTGTTGTCAATAAATTGAAAAAAAAGAAAAAAAGAAAAAGAAACATGCCACTTGTCGCTTGGCTTATAGCCCGACTTGCCAGCAAATTGAATTGAAATCCTAATAATACTGCTTATAACATACATTTACTCTTGTTAGCCTAACATCCATACCAGGATTAGGAAGCTTATAACAAACACTCTACAAACCTTTTTCCTCAGGTTCATCTTGATCTCCTCCTCAGTTAGTTGCTTTTTCACCTCTTCTGACTGCACAGCTGGCTCCTCCTTCTCCTTATGCAACTGCTTGGTTAGCTGCTTTTTCTCCTCTTCTGTCTGCTCAGCTTCAGGTTTCATTTTGGTGCCATCTTCAACCCCCTGTGGTCCCTTCACCTTGTTCAGAGCATTTGCAAGCATTTGTTTTTCTTTCATTCTTCGCCGCCGCCGTTTATTCTTTTGAGGTCTATTCCTCCTTTTAGTTCTGTGGCTTGTGAGCGGCTTTAGACATACCTGGTGGCTTAACTGTTTGGTGGGGATGACCGTCAGGCAGCGAGGGCCAGAGGTCGATCCAGTTTGGCCTTCACTCTTAGACAGATCTGGATTCATAAGCAGGTTAACGTCTTGAAGAGGTTTTTCACAAGGCAGGTCCTTTGTAGGTGCCGATACCGAGGTGGGAAAGTGCTGGTAGGTGTTCTGTGAATAAGGGTGCTCAGTGGGATAAAGTGATGGAGGATTTGCATCCTGAGTGTATGTCCAGTAAGAGTCTGTATCTGCATTGTAAGTGCCACTATCAAAGTACTGAGAGTACTGGGATGAACTGTAATCTGGATATGAAGACAAAGCAACAGAATGGGGATGGGGATACGTTTGGTTTTGTAGATACGGATGTTGATAAGTGGAAGTTTCTTTGGAGTGTTCTCTGTCTCTTTGCTTCTGAGCTTCTTTGCTGTCTTCTCTGCTTTCTTTGTATGTCAGTCTATCTCTGCTTCTGTGCTCAGGTGTTTGTCTTTGTTTCCAGTCTCTACTGTGGGAGTGCCGATGGCGTGGGGGGCTGGGACTAACACTTCTAGAAGTCGACCTTGAGGAGGAGGAGGAGGAGGAGGAAGAGGAGGAGGAGGAGAAGGAGGAAGAAGAGGAAGAGGAGGCGCTCCTTTGCTGTCCGTGGGAGTATCTGTGCTGACTCTCCTGCTCCCCTCTGCTGTCAGCCCTCACACCTTCATGCCTCTTGCCATATAGCCTCTCCTGAGTCCGATCTGCTAATTTGCTCATTTCTTCCACTTCCAGCCTTAAGCCCAGAGTTTTAAGAATGTTCTGCAGATCTGCATGCTGCTTTTCCACATTTGGTTTCTCTTCTTCAATCATCTTCCTCTTCTTCTTCACTGGCGGGGGAGACTTGGATTGACTGCTAGAGCCTAAACAAAGGACTCCTCCGTCATTCTTCCTCTCATCATCCCCAGGTAAATGATCGTTGAGGTATCTCTCTTGACTCGTTGGCAAGTCGCTCTTCCTCTCTCTACTATTGGACCGACTGTGGTCCAGCTGAAAGGCACAACTGTTAGAACGCATGCTCTCGCCCCTGAGAGGCTGATCTGACTTATTCTCCACAGTAAGGGGCTGAATGTTCAGGAGCTCCTGACCTAAAGAAAGATCCTCACTGTCAGCGTTTACAATTCTACTGAGCAAGTCCATGTCCACTCCTTCGTTGAGCAGGCTGAGGAAGCGCTGGAAACCCTGGTCAACACTGTTCTCCCTCTCAGCTGGTGAAGTAACGATTTGGCTTGGAAGAGGCGGTGTGACACCAGGAACCTGGAAAAGGTCAGATAACAAAAACATTGCTTACTGTGGAAATATTAATTCATGAAAACAGGAACTTGGAGCACCTACACTTGTTTCACATTTTGGCCTGTCTTTACTTAGAGCATTTAATCATGAAGCCTATTTTGAGTTGGACTGCGAGTGAGAGACTGACTAAGTGAGTGGTCAAGGCAGTTGAGCAGCGTTTACTCAAATCAATCTGTGAGAAGTGTTATGAGGTCACTGGAGGGTGCTTCCCCCTCAGCTGCTGCATGACGCTCTCCATGCCCACACACAGAGGTTCTCTGACAGTAAAATCATGAGGACTGACTAAACTGTTGCTTGGAAAAAATGAGAAGGAGGTGGAAGATGGATGCTTTCTATCATTTTGACGGTTGACATATATTTAAATCACCCTTAGAAGTCGGCACAGACTCCCCACCTCAAGGAAGGAGAAAGAGAGACAGAACAGCCGTGGTCGAGTGAATGAAGAGAGCGAGCGATCGGATCGCAAAAAAAGCAGTTAATCAGAAAAATAACACATTATTTTCTGATTGTGTCCCAGCAATTGCATTCTAAAAAAATCTGTGGGAAGCTGTCTCAATGCTAGATTTTCAGTGCTGTGCAATTACTTTTTTAATGAACAGGAATGCTTGTGAGC
The DNA here is from genome assembly GCA_030272975.1 of Sparidentex hasta. NCBI lineage: Eukaryota > Metazoa > Chordata > Actinopteri > Spariformes > Sparidae > Sparidentex > Sparidentex hasta. Next base: position 24,139 of record JARJLU010008123.1, on the reverse strand, counting down.
TTTAAGAAGGCACTGCCTGGAAAGAAATACTGACTTCAATATATATACTGGAGGTGTGTATATTTCTCGATTATAAGAAGCATCATGATGTGGACGTAAAACATTCTGCATCAATGCAAAGCCAGAGCATAATCGAGAGTCTGCAGTTTATGTTGATTGTCTGGCCTCAGCTGGACTATAAAGTTAGGTCACAACGTTGCTCCCACACTTTGAACTGTGGGAAGATATTAGGCTAACATTACTTATGTACGAGGTATGTCGGAGGGAGGCAGAATCATCCGCGAATGAAAAAACTTGCTGAATATTTTTTAAATGGATATCTCGAGAAACATGTCGGATTTTATGAACTTGCTGGGAAGTACAAACTGGACCAGACTAACACTGCATCACACCTATTACTAATCGCGTTAGACATTTTCACCTGAAGCTAACAGCTGCAGCCATAAATACTGAGGAGGAGGCACTGTCAACTTTGAACAGAGGTGTGTGCAGCAGGGTCAATAAATGCTTAACTTAAATCTGCCATGTGAAAACAGTGTTATTGTACAATTATGTACTATATATTACAACAAACATGTCAGGCACTGCAGATGGATAAATGCTTTGTTTATGTAATACTTATATATTGAAAATATGATTTGTAGACTGCTATAGTCTGATTATTGGAAAGACTTTATGAATAAAAGGGGTATTTAAATGATGTTAAATTAGCAATGTGCAGGAATATAGATCATTGAGTATAGTATAGAACACATGTGTCAAACTGATGCAGTAAAGGGCCATGTGGCTGCAGGTTTTCATTCCAATCAAGCAAGAACACACCTGATTTGGATCAGGTGTGTGATCAGTTTGACACCACTGGTATAGAATATAGATCACATCATGATGCATCGAGAATCGTTTTACATTCAGATCACTGACAGCTGAATTGTATTCAAATCCTGAAGCCAATGACAGTGCACACCTCTGATATATATCATCTGTTATTCTGGTCATTTTTGCCTCAACATTTTATGACATACGTGTCAAACTGATCCAGTAAATGGCCCTTTACTGGATCAGTTTGACACCACTGTTTTATGATATAGCTCAAGTGTGCTTTTTGCGATGTTCTTCTGGATCTTTTCTGGCAGATGCTGGATTTTTGAGGCTAACACCAATATTTAAGTTCTAAAAACCTGATAATGATGTTCTGGTTGATAATTAATCCAAACCCTAAAAAAACGCAACAGCTTCCTTAAATCTTAAATTTAACTCAAGAACTCGCTTGAAATTGTGTCAAAATGGTTATCGGCATTGACATTCCTACTGACATCATGTCATTGATGTCGCTTATGTCCAGACATTCATGAACACCAAGGGAGGAGAGGATAACTGTCACCAATCGTGGCCACCTGCAGGACCATGATTATTCCCCCTGATCATGAATCACATTTCAATTGCAATATCTGTCAAAAAATACAACTGCAAATGTTTTTTTTAAACCATACTGCACAGCCCTAGTTGTGTTTATCTGTTAATCCTATGGCAACCTGTGCCTTGTCTCCCAAACAGTGCATGATGAGAAGTTTTCCACCCCTGTACAGGATAAGCAGACCGAGAACACAGGTTGATGATAGGGTAAAAAAGAAAAAAAAAATGATTTCATGGGTCTTAATTTAGCGTATTTTAAATTTTATTTATATTCTTCTTAAATATAATCAGAAAGTGATGACAGTTTTCTACAAAACTGGTGGCTGTGGCTCAGGAGGTAGAGTCAGTCATCCAGTAATCGCCCCCCCAGCTGCATGACAAAGTATCCTTAAGCAGGAGCCCCCATACTGAACCCCAAATTGCTCCTGCTGAGCCGTTGCCTACCTTGCATGGCATACATAACCATGCAAGTGTATGACTGTGTATGAACGTGTGTTAGAATAGGTGACTGTGACAAGTGTTTGAGTGCTTTGAGTAGTCAGTAGTCTGTAAAAGCACCATAGAAATGCAAGCTCATTTACCACCCAAAGTGGAATGCAACAAAATAGTACAAACCTTAATGTTTGTTGGTGAAACCTGGAGATCCCTGGATCTCTGCATCATGAGTGCCTTCACTCTGAGCTTCAGTGGATGGTCTTCCTGCAGCAAACCATCTTTGCTTAGGCTGGATGAGCTCATTACATCTCTGCGATTGTGGACCTGAGCAGCAAAACGAGGAGGAATAACAATGTAGAGTATATTATCTGAAAAGGAGGTGGCCCCTGTTTGCTGAAAATCACTGTATCCTCAAAGCAAACTAATGGTCTAAAAGACATGAATAAGTATCTGAGCAATTCATCTTTTACTCACCTTCGAGAGAAAGCTGGCAGGATGGCGTTGCTGAATAATTGCATTCACCCTGTCTTTTAGAGTTGCACCTTTGCAGGTACCCGATTGTTCATTGGAGGAAAATCCTGTGAGTGATGTCTCCTCTACCAATGGTTTAACTGTTTTCAGAGCGATAGAAACTTTCTTACATATTATCTGCTCCTCTATCTCTCTAAGCGCTTCTCGCTTTCTTCTCAGCTCTGGATCCTCATCCATTTCGAAGGGTTGTCCATTTGGGTCCTCGAGATCCACCTCCTGATCATGTGAGCTGTGCAGGGGTGGACAAAGTCCCTGTGATCCCAGACTCACTCCTGGTGGCATACCTTGAGGTTCATCAGCAGCATATCTCGGATAGTTGCAGTGAGTGGCCCAGTAATTATCAGCTGCTGAATTCTCCAGGCTGCTGTCGACAACAGTCTGATGAGCAGAGTCCAATATTCTTTGTTGGCTTCCAAAAGTTCTCCCCCAGTCAGGTGGATTCATCCTTCAGCCAGTCTCGTACAGTCAATGAAGTCAGTACACTCTGTAGAATAGAAACAATGTGGAGAGATGGCTGTGGGTTAATGGCCTGTGTGCAGCAGACTGTACCGACAGTGTGCTGACTACCTCTTCGTTTTTTTTAGAATATAACAACTGTCTTCCTGAGCCTCTCAGCAGCCCCTGCCAAGCAACTGTTAACATAGACGTTCAGTTCAAAGAGCATTAACTTGTGGAAATACAAACCCTAATGTCTGATAATAGCCACACTGAAATGGTATGATAACACTGTGTAATATGAGTCATTCACAGACCACAGAGCGGATTAAATTCTTTTTGACGGCTTCAGATGACCGTTAGCCTATCAGCTAACAGAGTGTTTACCTACTGGGACTGCTCAAATGACCGCTCTCTCCGTCGCATCTCGGAGTGACAAAATGTCATACTATGACTATTACTTCGCTAACTAAATTCTCGGACTGCAAAATGTCCAAAGTTGCACGGAATAACACACAGCAGCAGGAGGACTACACATAAATATTGTAAACTTGCCACTAGAGCAGGACAAGAGCCCTGTTACTGCTTCGGTCGTCTCAAAAACGGATATAAATATCAGCGACACCTGCTGGATGGAGTACCTGTGACACTGCACATGAACTCAGACAAGTCCTCGACACTGACATGTTCTACTCCTTTGAACCTCTCTACTCTTTTCTCCTCTAATCAAAGTGACTACTTTGAGTCTGAGCACCTGAACAGCAGCCATCACTGGGACTTGAAATCAGATTTATCTTGATATGGTTAATGTCACACTACCTTTGCTGACGCAAAGATATCAGTGCAGTTACCAACAAATTAAAAAAAATAAATAAATAAATAAAAATCTCATAGCTCAAGTGTTTTTTTGTTATCTTTGTCTGAGTCTTTATCATATTGCATAGTCACCGGTGAAGTCTTCAATGTCTACCTTTTGAGAAGAATTTGCAGGACGGTCTCCCGGTGCACTGCAGGACCAAATTCTTACAATGGTTTAAGACGGTTATCGGTGTCACGCCATTAACCTGACAAAGCCATCATCAGGCTCTCAAGGAATTTTTTAAGCTTGTCATTCACTCGTGACTTAGTTCCAGCGCTTGACAGAGTTGAAATTAAATTCATCCATTCAAGTTTTAAGTGATAATTGTAGTCAACTAAAAAGTAAAAATAGAAAATAACCTCTTAATAATTGAATACTTTTGGTTAGCAAAAGACCAAAGAAAACAATTTCTCACTAGCATGTCTTTTTACACACTATCAAATGATTACTTCTAAAGTAAAGTCCCTGTATATACAGAGAACACGTCTTTATTTTCCCAACATCCTTATTTTTCATATTCTAATGTTATAGTCTTCCATGCTCTCTGTACATCATTGTGTATTATTACAATAAGTTAATGCACTATGAAGCATGCCAAGGACAATTTCATGACATTTCAACTTTCATACATCACAGACCCATCTGATTTTTGCTTCTCTGTGGAAAAAAAACAACTAACCAAGTCAAGACAAGTCGATACAAATAAAGACATGTTTGCCATGTTCTTCAAATCAATGTGTTTAATATTATGCATTTCAAATATGTACACACTTTTCTGCATCTGTACACAAAAGTAAACTGAAGGAAACCACAGGTCAGCCAAAACCCTCTGAAGAATAAAAACCCTGTCATCCCACAAAAGACCTCTTTAGACAAGATGCATCATGTTTAAACAAATTTTGGGAGAAAAAAAAAAAGACGGAGTCCTCCAACATCACCTGTAGGTTTATCAAGAGACCTGGTCAAAAACTTAATATTAATTAAATATTTAATTTAATATTTAATATTTTTAAATGCTTGCCAATGTTCGAAGAAGATTTTTACTGGGATGATGCTGAATGTGTGTTTTGTTGTTAAAGACGCCCTGAAGGCCCAACTGTTTACTTCATGAATATCTTATTCTTCAGGAGCAAAGGATACTTTTTTGACTACATCGGGTAGTTTTAAAGTCACCCGTTGCAAATGTCTTCATCCAGGTTGTTTGGTTTCAATAACCTGCAAACAGCGGGGCCTTGACGTTGTCTTGGATTTTTGCATGCTGTTCAGAGGGTGAAGTGGCAGGTTAAGAACTGGCTGAGAATTACCAATGTACGGTGGGAGTAGTTGCTGTGTTTGAGCGAGTACTGCTGGTAAGATGTTCAAAGCTGGGACACGAGGGTAGGGGAGGAAAGGAGGCAGACGAGGCAAGAAAAGCCCCGGTCCAACAGGGGGCAAATTCGGAGGCAGAGCTGGGTACGGCAGCGGTGAACAGCTCACTGGAGAGTACATCGGCATCGCAGGTGTAAGAGGTGGCTCTGACAGAGGGTATGTGGGATTTTGAGAAAATGTTTGACACACAGCAGTGCTCTCCAGGGAGTTAGCTTCACATGCGTCAGTCTCCCTCAAATTGTTACTGCTGCTGTTCTGGCCATAGTCAACAGGTTGATGTTTATGTACTTGTACCTCTGGTACATCTCTCTGAGCACTAATTGAGTCTTTTTTCATGTAACATTCCTGAGATGGTGGGCTAAAACTAGACCTGCTTGACGATGACCTATTTTGCATTCTTGGGGAAAATGCTCGCCTTATGTCCCTTTCCCTGCTTCCTCTACGATGTCGGCCCCCATCAACATCCTTTTTTCCATATAACCTCTCCTGGATCCGATGTGACATTTGGCCCAGTTCCTCAGATCCTAAATTCATGCCAATAGCTTGCAATACATCCTGCATCTGCTTGTGCTTGTGCTCCTCTTCAGGTGTGAGTGGCATCTTCTCCACCACTGAGGGAGACCTGGATCTACTGTTGGAGCTGATGTAGCTTCGTTCTCCGTCACCCCTTTGAAGAGTTTTTTCAGCAGACACACAGCGCCCCAGTGGGCTGAAGGACCTGTGAGGAGGCAGTGTCCGGGATCCCTCGTGCTCACTCCAGTGCCTGGTATTCTGATGGCCTCCCTGTTGCCTCCCATCACAACTGGGAGACCATGGACGATCTGCAGTGTTTAGAAAAGGAACTGGAGAGGGTGGTTGGGGATCCACTTTTGTAGATGTCTGAGTCACTATCTTGGTGAGTGTGTCGAAATTCACACCCTTGTTGAGCACATCGAGGAAACGTTGAAAACCCTTTGTTGATGACTTCTGTTTAGGAACAGCAGCACTGTCGTGGGGGACATCACTCTCAAAAGACTGATGGGAAACAAACGGAAGCAACCACAGTTTATATAACCAATATCTGTAGCTCTTGTTTGGCAAATACATCTGTAGTATATTGAACAACCTGTGAGAATTTTATAGCCATCAAACACAACAGCACCGAGTGAATTGGCGCCCTCTCTTATTTCATTTGATTAAAAAAAGCATATTTAAAAAAAAATATAGTGTTTAAAATTGCCTAGAAATAAGTGATTTCCTTTTATGCTGGAAAGGGATTGAACAAATTGTGAGGACCTCCTGACTGTCTCCATCAAAAAGTGAATAAAAGAAAGTAAGAGTTGGTTTGAGTGGTAATGTAGCACCATGTACACAACACAACACAGAGAGACAGTGTGGCGCTCAGTTCAGTAGCTATCCTGGGACTCCTGTTAACTAGCTGCATGCTCTCTCCACTTTACACCCAACAAATACCAACTCAGTCAGCTCGCACATAGTCACACTGGTTTAAGCTCCAGACTGGATCAGGAACACCAGAAACCTTCGCAACCTTGGTCTCAGCCCCATTTTTTTGAGCCTCAATTTTCTGTTTGATTCAATATTCACTTTAAATGTATGTAACGTTTTTGTCTTCCATAATGTATTTTACGGCACACACATACACATATCACTATCATATAATTAGTAAAGCCGTGTAGATAAGTTAGATAGCTGAATTTTTGTCCATTATAGCCTCGTCCACACGTACATGGATATTTTTAAAAGCAGTTTTAAAACCAAAAGTATCTGCTGCCAGGTGTGGGTTTTAGCATAATAACACACCTGAAAACACATATCATGTACACTGGGCACACGTGTGGTCTTAATAGGAAGCATATTGTCTTCTTGCTTCCTTCGGTATTCTCTCTCTCAGTAACATTCTCTGCTTTCTTCATCAGCAACATGTTTTATATAGTCGACCAAAAAATCCACACCTCGTCTTTAAGATTTTTCCATTATTCCACTGTAACGTTGTGTTAACAGCAGATGAGCCCCGTGTGGAAGAAGCTTGTTAATTATGTAGCCAATCAAAACCAATGTGCACCCAAAGACATTGCAACAACCAGTAGTAGGCCTACAGCAAATAGAGCTTTCTAGGAGGGATGTAATACCAGAAAGCGTCTCTCTACTGTCTGCGGTTGGCAGTGGGAAAAAAAAGAGCACAATTGTCTGCATCATCAATTCCAAAAATATCGGTTACTGTATCCATCCATATGTAAACACTCAATGAGTTTCAGAATATGTTCACCATACATTTTTTTGTAAAAGGTGTCTGGTGTTTCCAGTGCTTTTTACATGTGTATGAAAGGCCACATACATAGCAAAGCTTTGTTTTAAAAAGTATTAGTGCGTATAGGCGACAGGGCCTAAGAAATGTGCTCCCCAACTTTCCACTGATTGATATGTTTTCCTTAATACTGCTTTATATGGCAAGAAAAGTATGTCAGTGAAAAGTAAGTCAGTATGTATCTAGTGTGGCAGTAGGGTTACATCCAAAGGTTGGCATACTGTCTATAGAGTAAGTAAAGCAATGTGTGAGGTGAAAAGTGCAAAGCATTTTTACGTTTAGTGCCCCGAACAGATCTGCCCATAACTCACACTGATCATGAAGATAGTCCCCAATTACCACAAGAGAAAATAAACCCACCTGTCCACTAGAGGCATTCAATGTAAACCTTGTTCTATCTTGACAATGATCCTCATGATCCATGTAAGGGCTGTCATTCCTCGCTCTTGTTTTGACATAACCCTGTTTGAGAAGGAAGAGTATTTTATCAAACTATTTTAACAAACAACATGAAATACTTATAGATACTAAGACACAGTGTTTACAGTAACTTGCCTTCATAGAGCAATCTTGTGATCGTGTCCTCTCTGGTGAACGGTCCCAGCTCCTTTCATCACCATCTCTATCTTTGTAATATCCAGATGACCGTCTGCCAGTCGAATCATCATGTTGTTGCCTGTAGCTGAACTCCTCCTGTCGGTATCTGTGTCTGGAGTCTTGAGAGGGTTTCCTGTAGTTGACAGCTTCTTCCTGTGGTAGTGCATGTTTAAAATCTGTAGTTACGTGAGCTCGTGAAAAACTGTCTGGGGATCGCCGGCTTGCTTTATCCTCAGGCACACGCCTGTAACTGTATTGATCTTCACACCCCTCTGTAAACCTTTGTCTTTTCTTTTCAGATGCACCGCGATCAGATGAAGACATATGTCTCCTTACTGGACTCCTTCTGTTTCTGTCTCTGTTCAATGGGTCTTTACAGTACAGCCTCTTAGGCGAGTTACTATACTCTCTACTTCTGCTTGTCCTCTCTGTGCTACCATGTCCATCCCCACCATATTTGTGATGGGAATCTCGCTGTATATCTCTATGAGGTTCACGCCTTTCCCATTTGTCATCATAGCCGTCCCACTGCCGTGAGCTTCGGTCACTGTGCTGCCGACTGTGACTGTACTCAGACCTGTTTGAGTACATTATCTCACAGCAACTCCAGCAGCTGAGTGGACGTCAAAGACTGCAACAACAACAACAAAAATAATCGTTACAATTATAAGGTAAAGAACTCAGAAAGACTGATGTGCCAACCATAAAATAAGACATGTAACAATCACAGTTTAACACTGACTTACTAATAAATAATAATATTTGGTCTCTTTAGAGCCCATATAGCACTATAAAGAATTCATGCATTAATCCTGAGTGCACATCTTGCTTAGTTAAAGGGTTAAATAGAAAATGAGTATTGCTCGGGGACTTCATGAGAAGAATGAGATCTTTCTGTCTGGGCCTCAAAAATGCACAGTATACAATTCAGTACGTCTTATCAATTAGCACTTCTACTTAAAAACCTTATGATTGACTACAGAAGGAGAAGACCTCCTCAGACTCGCTGAGAGGGACCACAGTGAAGTTATGTAGCTAGAAGCACGACAGCAGTAATCACAAACCGTGTGCTAAAGCTGTGCATCATTTCACTCCACATTACATTACCGCTGACAGCGTCTAACCAGGGACTAACTGAAAAAGTTAAGGTTCAACGGAAGGGTTAGCAATGGCTTAAGTAACGTTACTTATTGACCTATATTAGCTAATGTTAACATTAACGCTAGCTGGCTGGCGCTTTGCTAGTAGGTCGGCTGCAAAGGAAAGTTAGCATAGCAACGGATATATCTGGCTAGTTAGCGTTAGCTAGTAGGCAAAATCGATCTTAAATCATTTATGAATTGTAACCCCTTAGTCTGGCGTTGAGATAAATAAGATCGTAAGTTAAAGCGCAAATGGGAGATTCTGGTTAACTTAAGTTATGTTATTAGCTTAAGCTCAGCCTAGCAACGCAACGTTACAATAGCTACCTTTTCTGGTGGACGACTCCACTTTCTTTGACGGCAGACAGCAGGGGCTACAAACTGAACACTAGGCTGGACAAATTATAACAGACCTATCATCGACAAACTGTTAAACAGTCAGCTAGTTAACATTTGTTGTAGAAAATTGGCAGACGCTGCCGCCACGGCGGTGGTTGGTTCATCTGCCCTCCCCTCTCAGTAATTGGGGATTTTTTTTTTTTTAAAGTAGCGCCACCGCCTGGATGGAGTGCGAACAACACTGTCCGCAGTCTTCAGGTGCAGTAACGCCACCCGTTGGCCCGAAGAGCCAGGAAACAATTTAAAGTAAAACGCTCGCCAAAAAACAACTTAGGGTCTCCTTTTGTGACAATGTAACCCTAACCCTAACATTAGCAGCAGCTTGTTCCGCTAGCATAGAAGTAGCATCTCTGAATGCAACATAACCTGGACGTCAGTTTAGGTGGAATGCTCATCTTAGCTCAATATAAATGCACGGATAATTCGTTATTTTGTCATTAGTAAACAATATTGACCTTGAAGTTGAAAAAGCTGAAAAGCCTCACATAAGAATCAATACTAAAATCAAAAGCCAGAAAAGTCACTTGAGGTATGGAGGATAGCTGTTGCTGGAAGATAGTAGTGTTCCACCTTAACTCTCCTCCAGGTTAGTTGCATCAGAGATCGACACTTCCGGACTGGCTGGATGGCAGAGCAGAGGAAACATCTGCTAACATGAGTTGTTCAAAAACTCTCTTTTTAATATACTCTGTGTACATAAACAATTTTCTCAATGCTCATGTTCATGTGTAGAGACCCTGGTGATACTACGAGCAAAGTTTCATGTTATGTCGAGCCCTCTTAGTGTTTTAAAAATAGCGATTTTGATGCGATCATAAAAGTGCCCCTAGCACTCCCACTGAAAATGAGTTTGGCCCAAAAATGAAAATATGGTCAATCTTAAAAGTGGCGCTTTTGTCGTAATTATGCTTTTAAACGAACGTTTGACTTGGGTACATTCACAAAGAGAACCTAGGTTGCATTTTGGCGAGAGTTTCACTATAATGCTAAAGGAAAAATCCACCCAAATTCCCTCCTCAAACTCAATTTTTTCATTCTGAATGTTAATCTGTCTGCTTTCTGGTCCCAGCTGAGGTCTTTAAAGTCAGAAGACCAGAGCTGCACATCATTGTAGAAATGTCTTTATATTCCCAGCAGACTTCTTTAAAATGTCACAGGAGAAACAGGATGGCTGAATTCTGTATTAAAGACTTCGTATTATATGTGTGTGACACTGAAATAATATTGAGCCATGGTTAACATTATTAGTGACAGTCGTTTCTTCCACAACAGGTCTGTTAGTAGAGAGGGTCACATGACTGCTGAGTTGGGGAGCACAGGAGGGTACTCCATGGAGACAGGTGTGCTTATTGGGTCAGCTGCCACAGGTGCACTGAGTGTATGTATCAAGTTAATTTGCTCCAGCTGAGTTGGTTCACTTTGTCCTCAGAGCATTGATTGGGTTGTTTATTCAATTTCATTTGATATCCTTGGCCACATACACTTACTGTGCAGTTGTTCATCTAATAAGCTTAAGTTTAGTATCACATTATTAGACCTGTGAATTTAGAAAATGTGTTGTAATGTACTGATAAAGCTGATGTAGAGTTGCTCATTGATTGCTGTATGTCAGATAATGTAATAGATTTGATTGTGTATTTATACTTTCTCTCTTTCATAGAAATGAAACCAATAAACTACACAAAAAAGGAGAATAAATGCTTTCAAGTGAACCTTGCTGATTGTGTCTCCTTTTTTGATCATATGAATTAAGTCAGTTTCCCTGCCCAGCATGTTTAGATGTTTCTCTGCCCCATCACACCTGTATGGATTGAATGGGTCGTTATCAGGCATCAGCAAAACTTGATGATGAGCTATTCATTTAAATCAAGTGTGTTGGAGCAGGTTAACATCTAAAACATGCAGAATGAGGGGTCCAGGGCCAGGACTGAGGAGTGCCATAGTAAAGGATTAGTGATCACTCTGCATATTAAATTGCAATTAACGATGGTAAATAAAAGTTAACTGATTATAACCAAATCAATTTATTGAGTAGCTAACGGAAAACTACGTGTGCAAATATCTACCAGAAATATTTTGTATTTTATATATATTTTAAGAAGGGACAGACAGACTTGAATCTGGAAAAAAAAAAAAAATACATACCATGAAGAAAACTAATTTCAATACATTGCCCTTTTGGCCAGTAAAGTTTCTCTAAGTTATTATTGTTGAACTAATGACTTTTTATCTTATCATGTATTATCAACTAATTACATTATATTCCAAATAACAGGAAGCACATATTTGGATGGAACATCTTCAAAAGGTTAGAGAGGCCCTCCTTAAGCTCTTTCCTTCATACATGACAGACCTCTCCAGGAATTGTTGCAATAAAAACAGGTCAGCCTTTATAGCGAGGTATTTATAAATTATATTTGATAATAAATGTTGTGATGATAAGTGCATGACCAGATTTAGGAGGTCCGTAAACAGGCCACCACCAAGACGCAACAAATTATCTTCATCAGAAGATATGACTGTTACTTTAAATCAAGTTATCAGACTCAGTGTGCAGCTGGATTTGCCTTGCTTGACTTCTTCCTGATTGAGATGTGTCCACTCCAGCACAGAGCGCAGATATCTCTGAGTTGTGTTTTTGGATTTTATTCTGCAGAAAGTAATCATGCAGTAAATTCATGTAAGAGATTATCTAAAATAACCATACTGCACTGTACTTCATCATGTTTGTTTATTTCCTTCTCTGCCTCTCATGAGACAACACTTAAGTTAAAAACAACATGGACAATTTAACGTTTTGAATGAGAACAATAGAGATGCAATTCAGGTGTATTACGTACAGCAACGGTCTCTCTTGTGTCACTTGAGAGGGTTGTAAGCAGGTCTTTCTGCCCAAATCACGTCACTCCATGGGGCAGCTGGGTATTACGCATAATATCACGCAAGAATTCCCAGAGAATAAAGCTTGGACATTGTCCAGAGTTGCATACACATAAACATTTCCTTTGTATGTTGAACTGGCTACGGAGTACAGTAGTAGTTTTAGTACACTGAGTATAGTGCTAATCGCTTAAGTGTGTTGAGTTGTGGTAATAACATTAAAGATTTGCTGTGTGTAATATTTTAGATGTTTCTTTTTCTGTTGGTTAAATGGATTTCTTTTTTGTGTAGTTTGGTTATCCACTGGTACAGTGCATCAGCCTGTTGTCTGGTGTGTCACACCCCTGCAGTGAGACTGTCTTTGCAGAGTCAATTTTAGTGATTGTAATAAACCAGCCTGTTATGGTACTTTGACCCACACTGACTGTTGGCTTCTTTATCAAAGTTCACCCGTATTTATATCAAGGCTTAGTCGGTTTTCCCATGCCTTTTAAAAGAAACACTCACAGAAATACAAAATAGCAAAAAAAATATTCACCCCATTGGAAATGTTCCCCTTGTATTGCTTTTATAAATGGAATCAAGTGATTGTTGTGTAAGGACACCTGTTTCTGAAGGTCCAGTCACTGGTTAATCAGCATTCCTGGCTACAATTACACCACAAGGGCACAATAACTCTCCAGCAACTCTGTGAAAAGATTATTGAAAAGGATGAGTCAGGGGATGGATCCAAAACATTTCCAAGTAACTGAACATCCTCCTGAGTTCAGTTTAATCCATCATTAAGAAATGGAAGGAACATGACAAATGTGTAAATCTGCCTAGAGCAGGCCAACCTTAAAAACTGACTGACTGGGCAAAAAGGAGACCAGTGAATGAGTCCACAAAGACACCTATGACTACTCTGAAGGAGATAAAAACTTCAGCAGCTGAGATGAGAGAGACTCTGCACACAACAAATGTTCCCCAGGGTCTTCACCAGTCAGAGCTTTGTGGGAGAGTGGACAAGAGGAAGCCACTTTTGAAAAAGCTCATTAAATCTCCACTAGATTTCACCCAAAGGTCAGCTGGAAGAAGGTTCATTTGTCTGATGACACCAAAATGGATTTTTAGCCACCAGACTAGGCGTTATGTTTGGCAGACACCAAACAGTACAATACTTATGTAATTACTTATTTTACTTTAAATATTTTGAATTAATTTACATTATTTTATAGAAATCTGTTTTCATTTTGACATCAAAGTTTTTTTTGTGAATTCTATTGACCATGATTCCATTTGTAAATGCAATAAAAAGGGAAAACATCCAAGCATGTGAATATTTTTAATAGGCACTGTAGTTAGATATGACCTTTCACCCCATGCACACTGAACCACTAAGCCAGCTTTTTAAATTTTACCCACTTTTGGTAAATCTTTTCAGGGTATTAGTCTGGCTGGAAGGATGAAATGGATAGATGTTCACATTTTAACCAGCTTTAATATGATGATGCATGCTAACATTACCAATACCTACAGTAATTTTTGCACTTTTGCACAAAATGTAAATAAAATTGCACCTTACCCTCTTGTACCTTATGTTCCACTTACCTTTACTCCATGATACCTCAGCATTTTATTTTACCCTAGTATTCTATAACCACTTAAGCATTTCATTGTATAGAGTACTTTATTGTTTGCTGCATACTGAATATAGTACTTGATTGTTTCTCTATATCTGCACAACTTGGGTGGCCAGAAAGCTCACAACACACTCAGGACAGACTATGCACATTCTTTATTAGATCCATTCTACAGGTAGCCATCCACTGACAACCCATTTATTTGCAACAACAAACAAAATGTTCAACAAAAAGCCGTATTCACAGTATTTGTGCAACTCCACACAGCTCTACACGGGCGCCTGTGCAGTCTACATCATTACACTCACTAATGAGATGCAGCCATTGCTCCCTGGGTGAAACAGATGATTAATCACATGTGCAGTTTTGACAATGATAATGATGGAATGGTGTCAGAGATGTTTTTGTGTGAGTGAGGCAGAGGCCCATCAGACGAGAAACCATCACAGTTTCTGTCAGTCCCAGGGCCCTCTCCTGCAACTGCGAGTGCTAGGGATTTCCACCTGAGGGTGCTGTAACAGAGGACAGTTAAACACAGCAAACGTTAAGGACTTATTTAGCTTTGCTGGGAACACAGTCACAATCAAACTTACACAAGTGTAAGAGCAGCAGACACAAGAGACATCAGAAACTTTCACAACTTTCAAGTTCTCATACAAGCTTTGATCTTACTGAGTAATCTTGTGTTTGTTTTATGTGCTTTACTCTTCAGGAACATTGTCAAAGAGTTGCTGGCTTATGCCAAAAACATACTTAGTGGCTGTTAAAGGATCATGATCAGGTTTGTCCAGATTTCAGTAGTAAAAGTTCTTCTGGCAGCTCTGGCTGGTCTCACACTCAGTTAGGCATGATATTTGAATCCTTTGTGTTTAAAATGTGGTTTGAACCAGATGTGATTATTGAGTGTGTTCCTGGGCTGCTGGGAAAGCAGAGCTCTCCACCCTTTCAAGGTGCTTTCAATGCCATTTTCTAAGGTCCTGACCCTCTATGGACAATATATTCTATAACATGTAGAGTTACTGAAACTCATCACCTGTAGTATTATCATAGTCATGCATATTCAACAACAGGAACACATTAATGCACAATGCAACACCAATTAGAGCTCCTGAAGCCTCCCACCTCCTCACTGGTAGAACTTAATTTCTGTGTCCACGCAATCGAAAAACAAGTCCCCCAGTTCTTCTCCTGGTATCTCTCCGTTCAGCATGGCTGAAATCTCACTCAGACACTGTGACTCCAGCTCCCTCAGGATCTCATGGATTGCTAGACCCTCATCCTGACAGAGAGGGAAAGACAGACGTCAAAACAACAGCTGGGTCAAATAGTACATACTCGTATGTATAAACCTGCTGAAGCAGCACAGTCATTTGACTAAATCCAAAACTGGTCGGGAGGCTGTTTGCAATATATGTATGTATGTTAACAAGAATCCAGATTCCACTCCCTACCTTTTGAAAGTCTGAGTTTAATTGAGCCAGATGTCTGTGGTGGGAGATGCAGACTTAATTACAGCAGTCGCACACGCACTCTCACCTACCTCCATTTCCCTATGCAGCGCGTACTATATCCTAACAGGAAATGCAGTATATGCAATAAATACACAAACTGTGACTTTGAAACGCCACTGCCAGTCAAACACTTGGAACGTAATGTGACATTTTCTACTGACTAGTGATCCAACACTTAGCACCGGAGTGGAACTGAGCACTGAAACATAGGTAACATTGGTTGTCTTTTCCACTATTGAAGGATGAAGGAATCTTCCATTGTGAAGAAACTTGTTTTTTGTTGACCTAACTACCTTCATTTTAATTGTGTTAAAATGCATCCCGTTTCTCCTCCTCCTTTTAATTCCGGTACTATCTATCTATGTTACTGCCCTCATCCCCTGGCCTTATGAGGATGTAACAATAACAACAGGATTGTTCTCTCAGACTTCTGCTTCCAAGTGAAATAGAAACTGTATGCACATTTTAAACCAGCAGGCTGAAGTCCTTGAATTGTTATGGGTGATATCATGACAGCTTGCCAACAAAGGAAAGGAATTAGAAATCTGAGCTTTGTATTAAACTTTAACTTTGTGTGTTTTACCCCTTTTTCTCTTTCTCGTTAATTTATTAATTCAACTGATCTAAAGTAACATTAGAAAACAAATAGATTTCATTAATCTATTACAAATAAAAGGTTTAAGTCATGAGTAACAAAATACACCATTGCTCAGACTACTGCCGCCTAGCTTACTCTGGTATCTTAAAGTGGCAAAGTTAGCAACCTTTAAGTAGATATTAATGTGAAACTGACATTATTCAGTCAAATTGCTGATTTCAGTATAAGTCACTACTTGTGCTTAGGTTGCAAGTTATCTAATTGTCAGTTGTGGCCATATTGGCAGCTGCTCAGCCAAAGTAACACAAACTTGCTTCAAAGTTTTACAGCTAGTATATACATTTCCATTTTACATTGCATTGTGGGAGGTAGTGTACATACACAGTAAAATCAAAAGGATAACTTTTTTTATTCCTAGAGTAAATATATGTGGGATGCTAACTGGTCCAGAAGGAGTCACTCCTGTGGGCAACAGTAACCAATAGGAACCATTAATTGAGGGACAGGAGTTGCTAGACAGAGGAGGGCATATAGTTTTTTGACTGCAGTGCTGAGCCATGTCACACTAGATAAATACAGCTCAAGTATTAGTGAAATGCTGTTCTGCTGGATGTTTGTGGACAGTTTTATGTATTCCTGTATGTGTTTGACTGAAGAATGTAACGGTGAGAAAAAAAGCCTCAAAGACAGTGAGCACATCAATTAGAAGCATGTCACTGCTGCCTCTCAGTGGTTTCAAGTTAAGTATAGTAGTATAGTATAGTATAGTATGTATACCGACACTTTTGAGAATACTTTTCACAGTATGAATGCATATCACAACTGAAACACTCTGAACTTGTGCGTGCTATGAAAATGGGAATCTGGTCACTATAGCGCTCTTGTGTATCTGCAATTAGCAGACCAGTCTCCCTGTGACTGCCAACTTATTTTATGCAACCTAAATTATTATATGATAAGCTCAATGGAGGATAAAATATGTGTACTTACCATATGTGACACTGATTCAACAAAAATCTGTCTGCTGAATGTCTTCAATGGAAAATATGACTTTGTTCTGAAGTACGAATACCTCCCAGCATTCTCATTTTGGTCTTTGGTTGCACATTGCAGTTATGATTCAAACCCTGCTCTTGGACTTTGGATGTGCACTTGTAGCATGTTTTTTTTATTTTTCTTTCTCCACTAGGAATGTCAGTCCTGAGCTGTGCAACTTGCCTGTACTTTATCAGCAACTGACCAAGTTCAACTCTCAGAAATAAATATTTGGATGTATAAGGATCTGCTGGGATCTAAGCAGGACTATCATTGACCTAGGTCATCCATCAGTGCCCACCGGATTGGTCTCCATGGTGTTGAGCGCCACCTGGTGGGCCTTGTACAGGTCATGTCTTCTGTCCACCTGGCTCTGAAAGCGTGGCTTCTTCCTGACAGGGTCGTCTGCACCGAACTGTGGAGAGACCACCCTCAGCACTGGGGTGCAACAGTCCGAGAAGACAAAAGGCTTGAATACAGACCTACCGAAGTACAGGTGGGGTGGGTAGACAGGAAGAGGAACAGGAAAAGAGAAACGAAGACTCAGAAACTCCCATCGACCCAAAGTGGACACAGAATGCAGGAAGAGCAAAGACTGGGAGGGAAATAGCACTGCAGTCTCAACACCTACATGTAATACACACATTTGAAATTTAAATGATATATCAGTAAAACAAAATAGAATGTTAACACGTTTAATTTTTCAATTAACAGTTGGTGTTTATGCTACCAACTTTGTTTCTGATCAACAAAAATAAAACACCTAACCTCTATTGAAGTTTGCTTTTCCAGATGGAACCAACAACACACCAGGGGTCTCATTTATAAAAATGCATTTAGATTTATACCTGACCTTAGTCTTAAGACCATTTCCAAAGGTGTACTTAAGTTTGTTTCAAAATGTTGCACATAAAAAAAACATATATATGAAATTTATGCAGCTGTGATTAATACATCTCAACACCTGCATTGCTAATTCCCCTTATATAATGCCAGCACAGATGGAGGTTTAGTCAGGAGTAGCCTTAGACCATTAGGCAAAATCAAACTCTTTGGAAGATGAGCTCAGGATTGTGATTGGCAAAGGAGACTGCAGCCTTAAAACACATATTATCAGTGGATTAAATGGTGGGTTGACAAGCAAAGCCAATGTGTTGCCACTGAACATTGTTCATAAAGCTCATGGTTCACCACAGACTTGCAATAAATTACCAGCAGCAAAAACCCTTACATCAAGTCTCGACTTCACTAAGATATAAGATAATTTCCATGTCAAAGTAGGGTTTTATAAAGAAATACTTTAAAAAAATTTCAAATGAGGCTCAGGGACGACATCCAAATACGTCTGGTTGAACAATATGTTTCAGCCTATATCAGAAGATATAATAAGAACATCCTCTACAACATAGAGAACATGTTGACTTCCTTTCGGAGGGAAAGTCTTGGGTGAAACACCTCAGTAGAAATGGCATATCTGAGTACTGCAGAGGTCTAAACAGCCAGTGAGGCACCATGAAACGCCTTTGGCAGCAATGCGTTATTAAAACCTGGAAGGACAACAGAGAACCATCATCTTCAAGCGAGAAATGTGGTTGAAGAAAAAAACTTGAATGATCATAATCAGAAATTACTTTCACTTTCACTTTTGGTGAAATGAAATCATAATAGAATCAACAGCAGAACTCATTGCTATGTCTAATAGTGACTGTAAAAGCATTTCTACACCACGACGTGAAAAGAACTCAAGGGATTAAGCCGTGTAGCCTAAAAAACACTTATCAGTGAGGCTAATCAGAGAAAAGGGCTTCAATTTGCTAGGGAGCATAAAGATTGGACTCTGGAGCAATGGAAGAAGGTCATGTGGTCTGATGAGTCCAGATCTACCCTGTTCCAGAGTGATGGGCTCATCAGAGTAAGAAGAGAGGCGGATGAAGTGATGCACCCATCATGCCTAGTGCCTAACATACAAGCCTGTGGGGGTTGCGTTATGATCTGGGGTTGATTCAGTTGGTCAGGGTAGGTTCAACAACATTATGTGGCCAAAAATTTAAATGATGTACTGGAAGACTTTACACAGTGGTCCCACTCTCCCATCATCTCTCACAAAAAGATTTTGATGAAAAACGAATGCAACTCTGGACTAAAAATAAATGTGCCACTGGGAATGCATGCCATAATCAAAGCTAGGGGCCAGGGTTAGGATGTCCAATAAAATTTTATTTTGACTATATATTAGTTTGACTTTTGGCCAGGCAGAGTTTTTTTTGACCAATTTGTGATACAAGGTTTTCCAATATCATGGCAGTGCTTCTTTATTTAGAAATGCAAATTTAATGTTAATTAGTTACTTCAGCATTATATTAACAGTAGTTTTTACTAGCTGAGGTTTATCGTCTAGAGGAATTCTTAGTTTAAACAGTGACATACCTTGAGGGGTCTGGGGTGGCAGTGAACAAGTGGATGCAGGGCAGGCTGGTGTCCCTGGGCAGGACAGACACCATGCTGCCTGTGGTACAGAAACCTCCAGAATCCATGCAGATGCCACTGGGCTTGTCCCTCAGAATGGAGATCATCACCTCTGCCGTCACCGAGCCTGACACCAGAGGTGTAAAAGAGAGGTTCAGTGTTAAAGTCTTCTGTCAGTGATGTCTAAAGGCATTTGGGGAAACATGGCAGTGGGGCAACCTCACCATCATGTTGCTGGAGCAGCTCTGTGCCTCCCTTGTAGCGCTGTTTGGCCAGCTCCATCCTGGCAGGAGGGTTCTCT
>JARJLU010008122.1:2109-64970 GCA_030272975.1 Sparidentex hasta | reverse complement strand
ATATACAGAGGTTTATAGTAGTTAGTTATTCTGGACATACAGAGGTTTATAGTAGTTAGTTATCATGGACATACAGAGGTTTATAGTAGTTAGTTATCATGGACATACAGAGGTTTATAGTAGTTAGTTATCATGGACATACAGAGGTTTATAGTAGTTAGTTATCATGGACATACAGAGGTTTATAGTAGTTAGTTATCATGGACATACAGAGGTTTATAGTAGTTAGTTATCATGGACATACAGAGGTTTATAGTAGTTAGTTATCATGGACATAAGGAGGTTTATAGTAGTTAGTTATCATGGACATACAGAGGTTTATAGTAGTTAGTTATCATGGACATAAGGAGGTTTATAGTAGTTAGTTATTCTGGATATACAGAGGTTTATAGTAGTTAGTTATTCTGGATATACAGAGGTTTATAGTAGTTAGTTATCATGGACATACAGAGGTTTATAGTTATTCTGGATATACAGAGGTTCTTTGGAATTAAAAGTGGTAGCCAGAGCCAGAAGACGTGGAGAGTGAGACATCATCTCCCCAGCCCCTGAGGAGGAGCAGGGATAGCTTCCTTGCACAGAATCAGCAGTCCCGCCTTGAATTCAACCTCTATATCTTCACCTTGACGCTGTGTAGGCGTATGTGTTAATTATTCTAATTTTAATTTCCAATTTTGCCCGCTGTGGTAAATCAGATCAGAGCTGTGGTGGTGGGTGTAGTCTGAGTGTGCAGTCTCTGTTAAATGACAATTTTTTCTCTTAAAACCCTACAAAGCCTACTGTAGGCCTAATGCAGATAGACAATGAAGCCAAGAAATTATAACAGGGAATGTGCTACCTGCTCTAACAGCCTATACACACAGCACAGGTCTTATTACAGGCTATAACAGCTTTAATGTAAACATTACTCAGTAGGCCTATAGTGTGGGAGAATTAGCTTTATTTGTGATTAAAATACGATAGTGAGGACCCAATGATTGGCCTTCCTTTCCTTCTCAAACTACGTTGAAATTGCATCTTTAACAGCCCAATTTTCAAAATTTCCGTTTACTGTTAATTTACTGTAAAAAAAAAAAAGACTCTATCTGCGGGGCTAAAGCCCTGGATGTTTTGCACTCCTCGTGACGCCCCTGGTTCCAATTCGTTTCTTTCTTTAGCCTGTTGTAAAGGACCTCTTGAGGCCTACCTGAAGTGAATTCACGGCCCACCAGTGGGTTAGGGTTAGGTAGGCCCCCACTCTGGGAATCACTGTTCTAGGTGACAGCTGAGCCAAACAGTCCCATGCGGTGAGCGGAATATTTTATCTTCTGTTGTTGAGTGTAG
Source organism: Sparidentex hasta (assembly GCA_030272975.1). NCBI lineage: Eukaryota > Metazoa > Chordata > Actinopteri > Spariformes > Sparidae > Sparidentex > Sparidentex hasta. The sequence goes on along the minus strand of JARJLU010008122.1, from coordinate 63,647 downwards.
GTCAGTCCTATTTACTAATGTAATGAACAACATCATTATTCCATAAGAACCCTTTGAAATGGTTGTTATTGTTCCAGCTATTAGTCCAGCCCTTAGCTGTTGCCAGATAAACAGAGTTAACGCTTGTGAAAAACTTTAGATTTGGGGTTAGGGTTATTTATATTGAAAATATAAATGAATTGACTAGTTTTTCATTGGCAAGTGACCATGGTATACGCATGATAATGCCCTCCCAGGGGTCTATAATCAGGAATTATTGGATTCCACTGCACATCGAATAGTTCTGGCCTCCACATCATCCTGATAATGAACGCCTCATCAGGCATAATCCCTTACACAAGTGCACAATAATGGACGGAGGCTTTAAAGGTGTTAAATTTACAACAAGGTTTAAAATAGACTCCTCAGTGTTATTACCTACATAAATAAGAGAACAGTGCTGATACAGTAAGGTACGCTGTCTGCATGATACATTTGACATGGAAAAGGGAATTCTGCACGGTGGATATTGAGGATGCTATCGCACCGAACTGACATCATGACTCTTGATATTTCTTCCTCCATTGTTGCAAACTACATTTTCATTTGCCATTCAGAGCGTGAGAGAATGTGCCTTTGACAGGCACACATCACAGGATGGTGATATAGTCCCTGATAAGATAAAAAATGATTTTACTGACTATGATTATATGAGAGGACTACTGAGTCCTCCATTCATACAAACAGATAACGGTGATTTATGGAGCATGACTGCTAGATTGCCACAACTCTGCCAGGTGTCTCTTGAAGCTGAAGGGGAAATCACTTCCAATGTGTTTATCTTGTTCATTGCATCATTTGTTATATACACCGCCATCACAGTTCATTTGACACTGATGTAAAAAAAAAAAAAAGCTAACTGCAGCAACTTTAAGCTGAGTGCTTATAACTACAGTATGAAGTCCCTCCTGTAAGTGTAAAGATAAAGATAAATAAATATGAAATAAACAGTAATAAACTTACATTACATTTTTCAAAAGTAGATAAAGCTATTCCTGACCTCTGGCTGGTTGTGTCCTGTGACAGTGGTAAAATGTGAGAATCACAGCCTGTATAACTTACATAAGTTGATAGGAATCTTTTCTCCCCAATTTAAACTGGGCCACATTCGATTATTTAACAGTTAAAGATGTAACAATGAGAAATAAGGGACACAATAACGTGCGAGGCCCCTACACTGCTTCCTAAAAGCAATACATTCTGACTTTTAGTAATTTTCTATCATCCATAATTTAAGAAACCCTGCTTTACTCTCTGTATGTTTAACCCAGAGCTGTAATGAACGTCACATGCTTTAGTATTCAATAAGAGACATACTATATAGTTTAAAAGATAAGGCTGGTAGTTACATGGCACAGCTAACGTTCCATTTTCAGCTTTAATCGCAACATACTGTATAGGAAAAACATTCAAATACCAAATGTCATTTAAAGAAGTGACACACGGTCACCAGTTTTATTAACCTGCAAGTGAAAAACTCCAGGCAAATGTTTTCTTGTTCACTTTGTCCCGTCTTTCTTTGTGAAAAAGGCAGACTCATCAAGACAGCGTTGAAAACCAGTATCGTTACCACGCTAGTCACACACCGCCTGCGACTCACGCTGCAAGAGAGAGAGTCCAGTTGATTACTCTCCCAGCAAACGCTGGTGTTGCATCAGCTGGACAGAGTTTGTCATCATACGCTGGGGTGGTAGACTAATAAAAAAAATATTGAAGGAGAGCAGCATTTTACTGGACTTGAAAGTGTGTTTGGGTGTTGGGAGGGGTTTCTTTAACTTTAAAAAAAAGAAAAAAAAAGAAAAACTTTATTGACCAAATAAGCATATGAGTCAAAACACATGCCAAGGATATACTGATTCTGTATAGGATTCTGTTTGATTTAAACACCCGGCCCCTAACAGCGCTGCCCTCCTCCTCTACAGCATATATTCACTCTGCGGCTCTCTTTTTAGCCTCTCATTGTTTCTGCTGGAGGCCTGGTGGCGCTGATTAAAAATGCAGAACATCTCTCACTTCCCTTCTCTCCTCCCCACCTTTGATTTCCTCTCACCACTCCATTTCTCTATATCCTGTATCTATCCATCATTTCCCGCCTTTCTCTCTGTCATCATCGCACCACTCTATTTATACATGCCTCTGCCATCCATCTTCCCAAGAAGTCGTATCCTCTCGACCAGGCAAAGGAGCCATAATGTGTGAAGGCTCTCAGAATAAGATCGCTGTCCTGAGTGCAGCTGTTTCTGTTGAGAGAAATTTGTACCGTAGCAAAATCATACTAAACTCTTTAATCATCACAGCACGCTGTACACAGATACTGGGAACAGCAGAGGTCAACCAAACAAGTCAACGTAGGCGTTTCACTCAAATAAAGTCGCTCTACTGCAGAGCTGACAGGATAAGTAGCTATTTAATGCAACATAACAGGAATTGTGACCGGCACTCTTTTCTCACTACATTATGAATGAGGGTTTTGCAAACTAAAGAGCCTGATCAGGCGGTGACAGCGTACCTGCTCTATATAAAACAGCTTACAGACATTAGATAGTTCAGAGGGAAGTGCTGGTGCTCAGCTCACCGTGTGTGACTCAGTGGAACTGACTCCAGGGAATCCAGGGAGGATCTTCCTTTTGTTCAAAACATAACAGGCCCACAAAGCATGACACTATAGTCCTTGAGGAAAACCTAATTGAGTTATTTTGAATATATCCTCCTGTGAGGATAAATTACAGTATGGATTTCCATGAAATTTACTGCAGACTTTCTTGTCTCCCTCGGGATGATTTGTCATAGCTTTAGTGGTCCTCTGACTTTTCATCCGGCACCAACCATGAGGTCAAAATTGCAGTCTGTCCAGTTGGCTAGTTGAAGTCTGTACCTGAAGAAAAAAAGCATGACAAATGGCAAATCATCAGCCACTCAAAAGACAATGAATAGTGAAAATTCGTAGGACACCTCTATTTCAATGTAAAACAACATATTTGATAACCCATTAGCGAATGTTAACATTCAACAACTCTAGGCTAACATTACCATGTGATAGTGTTACATGATACACTAGCTTATGTTTTTCTCAAATATCAATTTGTATACATTTATTTAAAGCTGGAATTGAAACTGTATGTAAACAAATGGCAACGTTAGCTTGGATTTGGTTGAATACAAACGTTAGCTAAATGGTTATCACATATGCTGTTTGGACCAATGCCACTCCAGATCCGTCATCCTTTTTGTTGCTGATTCCCTACATGTGTAGGTCCTGCAACCTTGAACACTGCAACATAATAGTATTCTGGCGTTTGAGCTTCCCTCCCTGAGCGCCGACATTATGGATCCCACTGGTGTTTCTTGCAAGACCTGCCCCCACTGCAAGCTTCTGATCGACTTGCATCTATCGCTTTCATATAACGAAGGCCACGACAGCTATATGGTTTGAGTACTCAATTATAAATACATCCATCAAGTGTATTGATGGAAGAAGGTGTAAAAAAAAATGACAGGGTACCGTACAACTGATAGGTACCTTCTTCCCATCCAAAAAAAAAGAGATATTCTTATGGTACAGGTAGACCGCTAGACAACATGAGAGAGGGAGATCAGTGAGATCTATTCTTGGCCGTCCTCCCCGACACACCCCTGGGTGCCCTGGACACCTGCTGGACAATCACACTGAGGGAGGACGGCGAGTGGGCCACTATGAATTTCTTGTTGAATGACATTAGAATTAGCAGCTAGCGTGCTGTTTCCTGACTGTATATTCAGTGGTTGTCCAGTGTTCATGGGTTGTGCTTGTATTTTGGCTGCTAGCTGGTCTGTACAACAAGCAGCCAGCCACAGAGGTGAATGACACGAGAGGAGCAGCAGAAGACGAGGAAGGGCTCGACGAGGTTGGCGAGATAACCAGGCGGACTACAGCTCGTAAACTGCCAGAACCAGGACTGCACTATGCGCTAACAGTTTGACTCCAAGCATAAAGAACCCAACCAACAAAGACAACCAATCAGAGAAAGAGTAGGGAAGGTCTAGCAAAAAATGAATATGGTCTATGTTAGCCTTTAACCTGTGACACCTGTTAACACTTTAGCATTGTCATTGTGAACACATTAGCATGCAGAAACTACCGTTTAGATTAAGGAACCTTCACCTCACACTCGAGGGTGGAAGGAAAAGCCGTCTGTCCTACAGAGAGGGGGCATTGTTTAGACACATGGGGGGCAGCATGCATTTTCAGACAGTCTCTCCTGTAGCCATAGTGTTGCATTCAGTTGTTCACTATTCAAAAGAAGTTGGGCAGAGACTGAAAAAAAGAGAACTTGAGAGAGAAGGTCAAACCCTGGCTCCTTCCTTCACAACGTGAACTGGAAGTGAATGCTGGCTCGTTGATTTCGGATAAGTTGCAAGAAATTCAAACAGAGACCCCCAATTTCCGTGTCGGAAAGGTTTCAGAAAAGGGGGCATCCAACTTTTTGATGAAGTGCACCTACTTTCATTCACTTCCTTTCCTTGCATCATTTCATCTGTGTAAGAATGATGTGTGCATTCATGTGTATTTATGCTCAGTACCCTTATGCTCAACTTTTTAGGACCAGGGTTTTGATCAAATTAAGGGTACAAGAATGGTTCGAGAATTTTCTCACAAGGAGAATAACAACTTCTGGAAGTGTGTGTGTGTGTGCATGTGTGTGCGTGTGTGCATGTGTTTGTGTCACCGTGGCCCTGCAGCCCACCCGTGGTACCACTCCACTGTTGTTAAGTCTCTTCTATTCCTTGAGGTACCAATTAAACTACTAATCCTGCAACCCAGCCACCTTAGTGTGAGTGTTGCCTAATGCTGGGACATAAGAGCTCCCTCTCTCTCTCACTCCTACACACACACACACACACACACACACACACGGTCCACATACCCACCTCTCTCCAATCTACACTCTCTGTGTCCTCACCTCACTTCTTCTTTCTCCTAATTTTTGCTCTCTCTCATCCCTCTATACTTGCCGCTCTTCCTCTCTTTATTTGCTCTCCCTCTCTCTCCTCTCCTCTTCCACCTCCTTCCATCCCTCCTCTCTGTTTTCCTTTTCAGCTTCCTCTCTCTGCTCAGGAATATGGTTTTAGTACTTCTATCAGAGCCACTTAATGAGGAGGTAGCATGGCGCTCCCCTCTGAAGATCCACAAGCACATTCAAATGTTCGCACGCACACACACACACACACACACACACACACACACACACACGCTACAGTGTAGTCTGAATAAGAGGCTATGATTTGCATCTAGGCCAAGGCTGCTCCATTGTCAGAGTGCTCCCAGGAGTGCAGCACTGCTTTTATTCCTCATATTCACAATAGGCATTATGCGGCTGCAATCATTCGCCGTGAATCGAGAAGAGGTTAGGTGAAAAGGGAATATTTGGGGCTAAAAGATGCAGAGGAATTAGGCACAATAGACTTAAACAGTAACCTTTTGCTGCAGCTTTAAAAAGAAGACGGGAGGCTCAGATAAAGAAAAGGAAGCACACAATGAGGCAACTTCTGAAGTGTTTATGGGTTATCAATAATGCATTTAGTAATGGTTAAACCACTTGTTATCAGCTTTGATTAATTTCATTAAGTAGTTATAATGGCGTGTCTTACACAAATAGAAAAAAAAAGGAACTTGGCAACACAAGCTCTCTCTCTCTCTCTCTCTCTCTCTCTCTCTCTCTCTCTCTCTCTCTCTCTCTATATATATATATATATATATATATATGTATATATATATATATATAGTTTTTTCTAGCAATATAGCTCTCCCACGTGTACAGACTGCGTGAAGTGTGTCTCAGTCCCAGGGTCAGTATCATCCCTTTGAATTTGTTATTTTTAAAAGCAGTGTGTGGGCGCTTTAAATAAAAAAGCACAAGGATTCCGTGACCAAAAGGAAAGAAGCATAAGCTGCTAATGCAAGTGTTGCTTGGCCTGTATCGACTGGAGACTCACCAAAAAACACGGTGTTTCAGGGTGCTGTGTGCCTCACCACCTGTAACTCCAGACAGAGATGATTTTTTCTGCCCGGCCCTGTCCCACGTGAAACCAACTGCGAATGTTGACATATTGATTTAAATCCAGAACATAGTCTTTCTGGAAACATAACATTGTAGTTTGATTACCTAAACCTAACCAAGTACTTTTACTGCCTACACTAAACCAAACTGCCCCTGAAAATTGGAAATATCCTTTTAAATACCTAAAACCTAAAACAACTACTACTACTTTCCCATGGGACACTTAACTGTGGTCACCTACACAAAAGCAAAGTTTTTTTGTCTACTTGGTCAGCGCATCAATTCAGGTGATGCATTCTTGAGTGCTTTTATACTATTATTATCGCAGAGGTTTTCCAGCAGGAAAATTCTCATTAAACAACCCAAACTGTCCTGAAAAGCAAGGAAAAGCACATAGATGAAGTTGAATACACAAAATTATTGGAAAACAATGTGCAGTCAGAGTATGGGCTGGAGCGTTCACTACTATGTCCCCAAATACCATGTTTTTAGTGAGTCCCATGTAGACTGTTTCTTTCAGTAGCATATAATACCATCAAATGATACGCCACAGTGAAGACTCTAAGCTCGTGCATGAGTGTATGAGTTGAGCTGATACCAGTCCAATGTCTCCAGGGCATTTTCATCAGCTAGTTAAAGGAAGCGGTGTGGCCTGCTGTGTAAGGCTGCATGATTATTTGTCAAAACAATTAAATCGCTTCTATTTCCCTACCCAGCAAAATCTCACCAGACACCGTCATCTGGCCTACATCAGAGATGGGGACTCGAGTTTGTGACTTGGACTGGAGTCACACTGATGTCGCACACTCAGTGACTTGAGACTTTGAATTGAGACTCGCCCTCAAAAGGTTTTAGACTTGACTCAGTCTCGAGATTTGGGGCTGGAGACCAATGTCTCTTTTTCCTTTTTGGCCCATCAACATTGAGAAAATGTCTGACAAGCTAAACGTCATTCCCTCATGTGTAACGCTTCTGGTGCACACAGCCACAGATGACAACAACTTTATAGCAGTCAGCACAACAACTGCTCTCCTGTTTGTCATTGGCTTTGCCTATAGGAACTACACACAAGGTGCCAACAGAAGAACTGCCAAATGAAATGTTTGAGGAATGAACATAAAGGATGGATCAGACTTTAACAGGCACCGGAGAGGTCGATCACTTGGCAATGTGAAAGTTAACCTCAGTGCCTACACATGTAAAGACTATTGAACAACCCAGACAACTGTATCCACAAAAATCTCCTGTTCATTGAGAAGAATTAATTAAGATGGCCAGTAACTCCAGTGGTATTTCATATTGAGTTTTACATTCATGCAAGCTATCATTTTTGTTGCACAAAGAAAGGAGCCAAATTTCTCAAATGGTTGATATCTCTTTTTGAACAAACCTGTTCATGTTTTAAAATCTCCAGTTTATTGACTTTCAGTATAGTTCAGATAATTTGGCAGCAATAGTGTTTTGCATTTAGCTACTGTAGGTGTGTATTTATATTGCACCGCAAAAAGCAGTTATTCATTTTAAGAAAACTTTACACATTTTGCATTGCAATTGCATGTTTAAAGTGATCATATACCAAATAACTAATCAGTTCTGATAACTGCTGGTAGATAAAGGAGTCTGGATGTGTGGGCTATCGAGGTGTGCATTCAGGTCACACTGCTTTTGTGTTACTTTTTGTGCTACTTGTTTAAAGTTGCTACCTAAGGCCTTGTCCACACCAGCCTGGTAAATTTTGCAACCAAGGTTTTGTTCAATATAAAAAACGTGTCCATACGAGGGGTGTTATAAAAATAACTCTGTACACAACTGTAAATCGGCCACCAAGTGATGCAATATACGTGTAATGCATATGCCACAGCAATAGGTGGCGATGTAACATTTTGTAACATAAAACGGGAAGGCTGTTTTAACCAATCAAAATAGTTTAAAACCGGAACGGGAAAGCGCGGCAAATACCAAAACATAAACAACAATGGCGACTCGCAAGGGGGGAATTGTTTGTCTGGACTGAGCTGGTTAACTAGGGTTAGTTCTAGATTGTTAACAACCTCTAACCACCTTCTAACTGTCATTACTCTGTGTTTACATTGCTGCGCGCGCAATTTTTACAAAGGCACGCGCTCAGCTCTGACGTAAGCAACAGAAATATTCCCGGTTGTCATCTCCACACGCAATCGCTGAAAACTCGAATGGGCTGAAAACCTCACCCTGGAACCCGGTTTCAAAAGACCGCGGTGTCAGTGTTCCAAAAGCACGGTTGAATGTGGACAGAAAAGTAAAACCGGGAACATAACTTCACGGTTGCAAAATTAACCGGGCTGGTGTGGACGGCTCCAAAGTGTAAATGCCCTCTAGTGGACAGAACGTATAACAACCACTGCACACAGCCTGTGTATACAGTGTATACGTGCATAGTAAATACAAATAATATGTTTAAATCTGAGACTTAACCATTCAAATATGATTTTAATATTGCAAATATCAGGAATTACATTGGAATGGGATCACAGAGGAAGATTGAAAGCGCTATTAAACCATGCATCGCCATATCCTTCAGGTCCCCAGTCCAGAACTTTGATATATGCCTTGTCTTCTGTGGAAAGCCCTGTAGACAGCTAGTTTTATTGCTTAGACGCAATAAAACTTTTTGTTGGACAAATGAGAAATTGTGTGAGAGAATCGTGATCTAAATACTCGGGGAGAAAAAAAAATCGTGATTCACATTTTAGCAAGAATCGTGCAGCCCGTAATGCTGCGCCTGTACTCACACAGGCTATTGTTAGTGGGACAAGCACAAAGTAGGATGCGGTCCATGCCCCTCCGTTGGGTACCCACAAGCATAAACACACACCCACTTTACGCAAATCAATAACCAGCCCATACCTCGCCAGTGACTCACAGTGCAATGATGCATCACAGCATATCTTATGCTCACAGATACCTGATATTCACCATGAAGGAATGGAACTGGAGAGAAAAACAGAAAACCTACTGCTGTTAGAGGCAGAGGTTATTGTTACGCACACTGAGAGAGAAGAGTAACACAGCAAACAGCTCTCCATGTGAATATAGAGGGAATGTGGGAGAGCACCAGTTAAAGAATCCCAAATATCAATCATTCTAACATCACGCTCAATACAGAGTGACTGGGGGTACATACATAATGATAATCGGGCTGATTTTGCTCTGATTTGACCCCTTCCTGACCACATAAGATTATCTTCTGTCGTATAAATTCATCCTATATGATTATCCTGTGGTCTGTGGTGTGTTAAAAGTCAATTTGTCCAATCGTAAATGTTAAACTTGCTCAGTATTTGCGACGAAAAAATCCTGGTGTGTGGGGAAAGTGTGAAACGTGACGTGAAACGCAATGTAGCCAAGATAGACAAGAATGACGGAGCAGGGGGAGAAGTTACATCAGAATAAGTTTCCTTTAAAATCAGACATTGTAAAGGTGCAATATTCAAGAGTCGACCACTGCCCTCAAAACACATAGGGGGCAGCATATCACCAGAGGAACCACTAACCACTGCCAACTGTAGCTGCCGCTAGTGAGATAGCGCAGTTAGCTGTGCTGCTAGCAGCTCTGACTGGGACGTCAGGGAATAGGTGAGTGTTGCAGCCCGTATCAGTTAAACTGTATCAGTTATCAGAGAGTTATCTCATTCCTGGCTGAGGCAATAATAACATTTAGAGTATTTTCTGTCTCCTATGAATCATGTCAAGCACGCTCATCTATCCTGCTCTGATGTACTGATGTAGAACATAAAACAATGATAATAAAGACAGTAAAGCACAAAGGGACACCCCCCCCCCATCATCTGACAGATAGTTATGACCATGCAGTTAAGGTAGGCAGTTGGGTTCAGTGCCCCCAGTACAGACCAAGTTTTTATGTGGCCTGATCTGTAGACCTTTATCAGGTCAGCTAGAGATCTGAACAAACTGTGATCCTACACAGCAACGAGGAAAAGGTCACTGATGCGTCTCACATTATCCTTACTAAGCAGGGTCTTTGAGCTCGACAAACAAAAGAGTGTGAATGAGGCGGACTCACAATATAAAAACCCCCAGATCTATTATGTTGACTAAACATGACAGGGACAAATTAGTGACACCATGAGTCATACAGCGGATACTCGATAGGATGGGCTTAATCAGAGGGATTAAAGACTTATCCAAGAATCTCATAGATTTAAATAAATCAGTAATTTCGGGATACACAAACTGTGCTGCAACAAAACATTTAAAACAGCCCCGGGAAAGGACATGACCATTCGTTTTAAGAAGTTTAACTCTACAAAGTCTGAAGAGAGGTCTCACCTTAATTACAGGATGTAGCCGAAGCACAACACTCAGAAAACTCGTCATAGAATCTGTTTAGCCGAAGTATTTTTTGAAGTATAAAGAAGAGCAAGGTAAAAATGTAACCCGTGTTTCCATGGTTACAGCCGCACAAACAAAAGCTGGATGTCCACCAGCCGCTGCGATGGATGTTATCAGAAAAAAATGATTCACTCACTGAGGAACCCAGCTCATAGGGTACAGGCACTGTTGCCTCACAGCTTGGAGGTTGTGGGTTCCAATCTCACAACCTTTTTCAAGACTGATTCCTTTGGCATTGTGTTTCTTGGTGGTTGCTGCAGCGGAGGCCGGTCTCTGTGCTCGGTGCGGGGATGTGGGTGTTTTATGAATAATCCACCGACTCTTTTCAGCCTTTGCACCCTTTCAGCACTTGCGACTGGCACACAGATCTCCTCTCCGCTATCTGGAGTAACTGTGGATGCACAGACTGACAGTTATTATATTAGTCAAGAAAAATACCATCAACTCGCCGTTGAGTAGACCGTCATAGGATTAATTAATACTAAGATTGTGTTGGGTATGCCACAAGGTGTAAAAACGAAAGAACAATGCTTTCACAACCACATGCTAGATGTTTCTTTTTTTAATTCCTCTACTGTATTAATGAACTATTTTTTTATGACGTACTTACTCTAAGACTGTCAAACAGGGCCCACAAAGCTCCGCACCCCTTCCCCTCAGCAGACTACCCCCCCTTCCCTTCACTCAGCAGTGTTTCCATCTGCCTTTATATTTTTATCCTCTACAGATTTAGATAAGGCCATTCATGCTTTCATCGCATCTCATTGCTGCGTCTCTATTCCTATTCCTGCCTCAGTTTGAAGTCACTTTGAGCTCTACAGCTCATTTAGGATGCAGCAGTTAGGATTTGAACCGAACGCCAAACAAAGACACCATAATATTCCCAAGTTCTGCGTCGCTTTCTGGAGTAGATTTAGATATGGTTGAAAGGGGCAAAAAGGAAGCGTTTCAGTTCTTCCTCTTTTCATTTTGACAAAAAAGCTGCCACATATACAAGAAAGTGGGGTTACAGATCTGTAAAAGTGTCTGCCGCTCACAAATTCCGCATAAAATTGGTTCTTTAACATGTATAAAAATAGTTATTTACTGTTTAAGCCTTTACTGCAGAGACACTGCATGGATCAAGCATTGTGTGAGTGGGAAATATAAAGTGGTTTTCAACTTCAACAAGGTGAAGGAAGCCTTCTTGAAGCACGCCAACCCGGTAACCCTGATGAAGGCCACTGCAGCTGAAGTGTGATGATTTTAGTATAAAAGCTTTGTCAAACTCATCAAAAATAGCCGAATTCTTTTCATTTCTTTGCTTCTTGCAACCCACCGGAGCTGAGAGGCTGCGACAGGGTTTTTTTTTTTAACCTTTAGTAAAACAACCTTGGACAAAATAGTAGCGATGCTTTCTGAGGATTCTGCAGGATGTGAAAAAAAAAAAGATCCACATTACTGAAGACTTCGACAAAATCACTTTGGAATCCATTTTGCGTTAATTCCAGCTCTGTTGTGAAAGATGACGGGGAAACTTGCTGAATGTTCCAAGATAGTTTGGGGCTAGTTAATAATCTTGTTAAACTAGTTTTCTTAGATTGAAATATTACCAAATAAGAAATGCAAGTGTAGATGGGAGTGAAGTGGGAACTGTGTTGGTGATGTATATTATATCATGTTAATTGTACAGTGTTAATTGACAACGTTTAGCAGCATGGAGGTCGGCTGCTTGTAAATAGTACATTTTGGCTGAGATAACCAAGATCTGTTCTGTTCGACTCTCCATGATGAAGTGCAGCGCTGGCAGTGTTGGGAATGTAGAACAAACTACATTTCTACCCCTGGAGAAATGTAGTTTGTAAAACTACTGCTAAAAAAAGTAGCTCTAGCAACTACTTATACTCATTTAACTCAGTGTTAAATAAATCAACACATGGTGTGTGTGAAACAAAATATAATAGCCTACAAAAAATTCACATGCAAGAAGAAATTTGCCTCTCAACTCAAGAGGAAGAAGTAGGAAAAAAAGTCAAAATTATTGTTGTTTTTGGCTTGTAGGTCGTGTCTGTAGATGCCTCTATATCCAACATGTACATGCTCAAATATGGCCAGGGTTGGGCTGGTGTGTTAGGGGGCACATGGGGGGTAGCAGGAGGGTTGTCCATGACATGCTTGTGCCATATGAGCACTGCCTCCCTTGGCACAAAGACCCACCCACTCTGTGAAGCATTTGAGTGCTTCCAGGGCAAGCCAATCAGAGGCAGTGTTGGCTTGGCATGTCACGACGTGTTTCACGCCTTTTTTCAAAGAAAAATAAAATTTCTATTATATAGGTTATAGCTTTTTTAAATAAAAAATATTTCATGTTATTGGTCAATATTGTAGTCTGTAAATTCAGTGGTTAATCTACAAAAAATGACCCAAAAAGTAGTTGAATTACTTGACGCAGCACAAAATACAAATGTAGTTTAACTACCAGCAAGATACAGCAAATTGTAGTTAAGCTATGTAGTGCTGTCATGCTAGCAGCTAGCTGCCGCAGGGTATCTGGCTTTCAGGCAAACACAGACCACTATGTGGCTCTTAGGTATATTCTTTACTTTTTTTATCTTTTCTTCAGGTTAAACGTGTTGCCCTGTAGGTTGGGTAATTTGCGTTACAAATATTGCCAGTCGGTGTGTGTTGCCCTGACTCACAGTGACTCTGTCTATCACCTGACTGGAAAGATGTGCTGTCAGGAGGAATGGGAATTTGGCACTGATTTATTTAACATGAATCTGTCCATCAGATGTGAGGTGCAATATGGATGAATTTTAGATGAAAAAATAAAAAAATAAAAAAATAAAAATAAAAAAGATTAAAATGATCAACAAAATGTGATGAAATAACAGCTTTGACATCATGGCAAGATGTCTGTTCATTGTGCTGCACAGAGCTTCTTAAGTTAGCATGCTAACTAGCTAGCCCCAAGTCTGAAAACCTCTTTCTCCCAACAGGCCAAAGCTCCTGTGCTAGCATGGTGAACACAAACTACTCCCAGGTAGGCCGGCTAGCTGCTCGACCAACTGAGCTAACGAGCTTCAGTCATGGTCAGCAGGTTACGGTCGGCAGCGACTTTGGTGATATGCTGCCTCCGACTCAGACAAACTCAGAAAAGTATGAGCTTTGGACCCGTGCCGATGCGTGACAGTTTTGAGGGAGGGCAACTGCGGACACGCTTTGAACAGAGTCAGGCTGGTTGTTTTCGCCTGCCTCCATTCTTTATGCTAATTTATGCTAAGCGGCTGCTGGTGTCAGCTTCATGTTTATAGTACAGACATGGGAGGCTTCTCATCTAACTCTCCACAAGACGGTAAATTAGAAGCAGCCTATCCTGCTCTGTGCTTTGACTTAAGTGCGTTCTGAAGCTAATTATCTTGATCGAATGTAAAGTGATTATACTCTGTAACTGTAGCTCTATACACACTCGGTGTACTATAGACTTTAGTCCTATGATCTGCCAAATGTCATCTACTCTACTGTTTTTTTCAGCTCCTCTGTGTATTCTGTCACATTCGTACCCGTACGAGCTGCAGTTAGCTTCTCTAACACATATCTAAATGAATGTTTCCTGTCATTATGCATTTGCTCTTGACCCTAAAGTGGAAAACTCTGCTCTAGCTCATGATTCTCCAATGTACAAGGTGCAGACTGTGTCACCAGAGTTGAACACGCAGTACCTTTTAGTTCCTTGTGTTCCCTCACCCACGTCCCATGATGCTCTGCGGTTTCCCTGCTCTCCTCACTTGCACTTCTCCGATTTCCTGAAACAACTTTGTTCAGCTAAATGTGCCCCATATGTCAGGAAATGCTGCGCCACAGGGCCACAAACACTCAGTTGACCACATTGCCATTTATATTTCAAGTTAAATTTAAAAAAAAAAAAAAAAAAACAACAAAAAACTGAACCCAGAGCTGGGGTTTGGAGGTTTCCGGATGTCAGCAGCAGCATGTTAGCTGCAGAACAGACGTACTCTCAGGAGGTTTTATTATTGTGAAAGCAGCTGGTTGTCTGTCAGTGTCCTCAATGCGTTTTCTGCTGTCTCTGCACCACCTGTGACTTGAGCACAAGACCCACACACCTACACCTACATACACACCGCAGGAGGACACACACACAGTTCCGACCGTACAAACCGAAATCTCTGCACCGCTGCACATGACGCCGTCTCTTTCTATTTCAGACTTTGTCATACACTCTTACACACACACACACACACACACACACACACGCACGTACAAAGAAAATAACCAGATGCTGGTACCCCCACAGCAACCTCCTCCCCTCCATCAGCAGCTTCTCCCACAGCAGCAGGTAAGCAGACATCCTCCTCCAGCAGCGTTCTGTCAGAGGTGAAACACTGGAGTGTTTAAGCCCTGGACACGGGCCAAACACACACACACACACACACACACACACACACACACACACACACACACACACACACACACAGCAGAGTCATCAAGAAGGCCAGACCTGCAGCGGTGTTGGCGGAAGATTTTGTAGAACCGCCATGGGTGTGTTCATGTGTGTGTCTTCCTTGCTGTGTCGACAGTCACAACATTCTTTGAATGAGTGGGTGAAGACGGGCCTGAAGAAATTAGATTTGTGCACACAGCACGTGACGGCAAACAGACTGGATGCGTCCTGGAATCTGTCAGATGCAGACAGAAAATATGCGTGTCTGTGTAACTGCTTGCATTTTTGTACTTCTAATCAGCAGCAAATGTCCTCAAAATGAGAAAACGTCGTCATTTCTTTCTTTTTAAAGGGATTTTAGTAAGAGTTATGACTCAGGAGTTCACTTCAGGTGAGAATTACAGCTACACTTGGTAATGATGTAAGCCTTCGGGGCATCACAATGCAGGATGGAGGAGAGCGTCCCATTCCATCATGACTGATCTTATTTGTCTGGATTAGATTCTGGTAATCAATCCCTCATCAACAGCAGTAATAAATCACAACTGCTAAACTGCTCCATTCAGAGGCAGCTGGACTCACCCACAATGCATTAGATCCTTGTCTCTCCCGTGAACCTTACAAGCTGAATTGAAGACGTGCTTGATCTGGGTGCAGCGTGCTGTAAATGCACGCTTACATCAGGACAACCTCTGTGCAAAGCTGCCTTTAGCTCTGTAATGACATGCCGTGTACGTGGTTAAAAGTAACAGCCCTGACATCTGGCGAAATTGAGCAGCAGTCGAACTTGAACTCTGATGAGAAGTTTGAAATTAGAGTCAGACCTTCAATTCGAGCAGCCAATCAGAAAAGAACTCATGTTAGCCTTGCAGTGGCAAATATGAGTGAAGAGCTATCAAGAATGTCTCACAGGCTGTCTCTTAGTCTCTAACGTGGAGAGAAGCACAGACGTGTCAACATGCCATTGACAAAATGGTCATAACTGCAGTTACATTTGATTTAATTTTATATGTGGACTAAAACATGACACAACAAAAGCAGTTTTGGGGCCAGTGTTTGTTGTCACTGCAAAGCTACCAGAGGAACAGCCATCTTGGATTAATCATGTTGAAATTAGGAGAAGTTTTCTTGTTTCTTCCCTTTCTGCCAGCATTTTGTGTCTTGCAGCAAGCAAGTCATTATTTTTTTCACAACTTTATTTCACAGTTACAGTGAATACAAGTATGAATAAGGTTAAAAAGAAAAAAAATAAAGTTCAATGATAGTTACTTGAACTGTTTTAGTTGGAGAACGTTTTTTTAAAGCCTTCTGTCAAGAAAGGCTCGCTATTTTCATATCTATGAAAATTAACTAGTCAGCATGTTATGTAAAACAAACAGAAATCATTTCATACATTGATAACAATGAAACTAGAAAGATCTTTGCCAAAACAGATGCTAAATAAATGCAGGTACAGTTTTCATCAGATTCAAGTTTTATCATGTCATGCTTAACTGGGTGATAATCTTACTTGAGCTAACTCGAATGGGGATAAACTGAGTTATTTGTGCACGATGATATCTTATGGGGTGAAGGCTTTTTGCAACACGTGACGATGTAGGTACACGTTCTGAGCACAAGGAAAACTGGCTTCAAGGCCTGGCTCTGCTTGTTCTTGTTCTCAACGATGAGGCCAGCCGTTGTCTTTGCAGAGGAAGTTACGTTCAAGCCAACCACATTAAATACTCCTCCTCTTCCTCTTCGTTGTTTTACCAGCGAACTAAAAACCACACCGCCATCCACTGTATCTGAGTATCATCATGCCATTCAATGACGGGTGCGCTGTCTTGAGTGAGTGAGAATGGGATGTGAAAATCATTATGTGGTGGCCAATGTTGATATCAAAGAAATGAATGTGTGGGACACACTGGTTAAGCAGTTACAGTATTGGTGGTTTGAAATTCAAAATGATATCAAGTTTGATATTGGTCCAACTAGTTTGCCTTATAATACCAACACAGCTAAGCTAACACAGCTAAGTGATTCTACTCATACGAATTATTTCAAGATTAAACCACAATGGTAAGATAAAAACAAACGAATGTGCTAACAATCTAGCATTTACAAAGTTTTTGCCAATTTACCAATAAAGTGTATGAACATTTCAGTAGTACATCAAACTCCAACACAAACTGTCTTCTCTTATTCCCAAATGTCCACTAAGATCACTTTCACATATTCAGTCCAAGACATATTGTATTTCATGATTAAATGGTAACCTAATGGCAGACAAAGACATTTTCCTCTGTACTAGAGCTCCTGAGATGGCAGCCTTTTGATTGACAGCTTATTTGAGTAGATAGGAGCTTCTACACCCACCCATAGAACACACAAAAGCCAATTAGTGATGGTATAGACCCACTCTCTTTTCTTTCTCCTCTCTCCTGAGCCACTTAAATGACAGTCCCCAGGTGACTGATGCATCATGTAGCCAATAAGATTTCAAATCTAGTAACATATAGTTTGTATCAGTTTTACATTTTGAAATTATGCAAATCTATGTGGCTTTATGCATTTTTTTGGTTGTTGTTCCACCTTTCATGTGCATTTCATATGCATAAAGTTAATGTTAATAAGGATGGAGGAATTACAATGAGTCTTTGCACCTGTTACTCTCTAGAAGGGATGTTCTGAGGCCAGGCGCCTGAATATTTCCTCAGTTTAGTGTTCACTTTCAGTGATACTGTTATCTAAGCTAAACTTGGACCAAGTCTAAATGGTGCGGACCCATTGTGTTTTCTAGTTAATAGCGGCAGTTACAGGTCATCTACACGGTGGTTCAACAATGGTTTGAATTCATGGGTCAGACTGGGAAAGGCGTTTTAAGATAATTGAACATACATTTTCAGATATACAGCAACAGCAGGTTAAAAGGGGCTCTTTGGAATATCATTCTAGTTGGTGATTTAATACATATGGCAATTTCCATCACCTGGAGCAGAGTCACCTCTTGAAATTCTTAGTAATACTGGAACCATTGGGTTCCTGATTTCAGAAGTAAATAAAATCAGCATTCTCAATTCTATCCTGCCATTCTTCCAGCTGAGTTCACAACTGCAGCCATTAGATTTTATCAGCTGCAGCTGACTAGATAATGAAGCTGACATTAGCTCCATGAATCAGTTTAAAACGCCGTTGCCAGTTGACTTATTAATGTTTCCGGCTGACTTGTTTTAACAATGCACTTGATGGCTGCATCCACGTCCCGCTGAAGCACTGGGGTTAACAAGTCTTCGCCAGGAGTTATTTTTGGTAAAATTACAGGTTTTATTGGACAACTGCCAGTTGATGGAGGGATTTAGCTAGTGGGCTATCAGGCTAAACAAGTCATGGACCAGACTTTGTTCGTAATGGGGAGAATAAACTGATATCAATCTTTTTATCTGACCATCTGACGTAGAGAACATTGGACTGTTCACTTCAGGTTCAGAGTAGACACGACGCAGTAAACAAGGATATTCACAAGTGTAGGGCATTGTGCAGTGTGTATTGTGTATCAGGATGACATAAGTGTAAAGCTCTTTTGCTGTGGCACTGGGACATGCTATTTGGGTAAGTATTATTTATATGGACCTTTGTGGGGTTTTTTTGTGTGTTTAAGTGTTTTTTAAGTGTTTCGTGTCAGGCGAATTTTGAGCAGAGCCATCTGTTCCCGCTTCCTCCACCAGCCCTCCCTCCCTCGCTCCTGTCTAGTTAACACTCAGCCATTCGTTACCTCAGAGACAAGTTAGCCAACACATTCATGATGAGAGGGAGAATTAGCAGCCAATTACACTCAGACAGAGAGAGCTTTGGATGTGGTGTGTCGATGAAGGTTATTAAACTACAGTTTAATGTTGTGTTTCACTGAAAAAGAGATGTTTATATTCCAGAGCTCTGTGTAAGACCATTTCCTCCCGTCTCCTCTTCATCTTCTTCCCCTGCTCTACTTCTTTCTGGTCTTTTTCTCCTTTTGTTGCACTTGTCAGGTCTAAGAAGGTGTTTCAAAAGTCAGTTCTGCTTCTGATAGATGTAACGCCGCAGTGGTTCAACAAACAGCCAGTCCGTGATAGCGTTTCCAGCCCTTGAACTAATGAAGGTTTCTCCACATTTCAGTCTAACCCACAGGGCGACCTTTGCTCTCAGAGCAGTGGAGATCAGCAGATGGTCTCTTGGCAACCGCAAAATGTAGTAAAGGGGGCAAACAAATGGACTGAATTTGATTTACTCAGTGAACCAATGCTTCACTGTCACTAAATCTCTCTCAGTTATTTTCACAGCTCTTTTGTTTAAGTTGTTCATGTGAGCATACAGTAGTGAGGATAAGCATGTGTCAGAAGGAGATTATTGCCGCTGGTGCTTCACACTAGGGTGTGAAATTAAAATATTTTGGATATTAATTCAGTGAAGTTAAGAGACGTCAGCAGCGAGTTGAATGTTAACTTAAGTGACGATGCTAAAATGCTGATGTTCAGCATGATGTTTAGCAACTATTTTAATGCGTCAGCAGACACCAAGCACAGCTGAGGCTGATGGGAATGTCATCAGTTTTGCAAGTATTTGCCCATAAAGTGTTGGACGGATGATGGTGTGCGATGAAAACTCAGAAGAACACCAAAGACATTACAGTTTATTCTCTTGAGGTAAAGAATGTTCGCACCATTAATGGTTAATTGGTTCAATGGTTTACGAGATATTCAGCTGAAAACCACTAGCCACTTAAGTTATTATATTTTTATTATTTCAAGTAATAAAAAGTTGCCAGTGCTGCAGATTTAAACAAACAAAAAAAAAAAGTTAGCTGGTGAGAAATATCTGAAATAATATCTAAAGTTTATTTGGTGCCATATTTTGGGTCAACAAGTTCTATGCATTCATGTATCATAAAAACTTTGCCTCTGGTAATTTAATTTGAAAAAATAGCGTGGATATATATAGAGCCTTTCACAAGAGCCAAGTATGCTTTACACAGTAGAATAAACACTACAGACAAACATACAAATAAAACACGTACCAAAGACGTGTGTCCACCAAGGATGCACAGTGAAGAGCGGTTGTAGGCTGTAGTAAACAGGTGGTGCTTGAGGAGTTTTTCAAACATGTCCAGACATGTAGCGTTGTCCATGAGAGCAATCCAGAGGGTTTGGGTGGAGACTCTGAAGCCTCTGAGGGTAATGGAGTCTGGTGTGGAGAATAAAAAGCAGGCCAGTGTCTGAGGACTGGAGGTTCTGGCAGGTGTGTTTGGGTGAAGGAGTCCAGAGAGGTGCTGAGGGGCGAGGGCATTGGGACCTACTATCACCTTTTTGCTCATTTGGTTTTAGTTTTGATATGAGTTTTGGCGTTTGGGCCCAATCCCAACTCACCTTTTGCCCCAACAACATACCCCTGGCCTCCAGTTCCAGTTGCTGGTACAGAAAAGTAGGGCAAAGACTGAGTGCTACACAACCTCCGAAATGTAGATTTTCAGAAGCAAAATTCAAATTAAGGATTTTGAGAACTCTGTTCTGTCCTTTTCTTTATAACAAGCTATTGTCTCATGAGCTAACTAGCCAGCTTGCTAACTTTAAATTGTCATGGCTCATTTGTGCAGAACAGTCACATTTGATGGCATTTGAAGCCCCAAATTGAACTCCGGCATTGCAGTTGGTTGACTTGGTGCTGCTCCAGTAATATCAGTGCAGATTGGCAGCAGTATAGCAGCACACGTTGCTAATGTTAGCCCATGAAACACCACTCGTGGCCATGTAATGGTGCATTGTTCTTATTCATTCAGTGACTTCAATGCTAGCATGAAGTTGTGAACGACTTGCAAATGAAATGGCAAATGGCTTTGTGATAATACCAAGCCTGACACAGTAACGCAGGAGAAATCACCGCGGCGGAAGACGACATATTGGAAATGTTGGAGATATCTGGTTGCATACGCTATCACTGGCAACTGACGATGTACAGACCCTTGAAGGATTGTCCTATTTCAACCTATGTATCTTCATCTGTCTCCTCCTCCTCCTCTTCCTTTCCTCAGGTCGTGGGATCAATTCCATGACTGCGCCAACATGGCGATGGCTGGCTGTCCAGACGAGGCGGCAGCTGTCTGGGAATCTCTCCGCCAGGAATCCAAGAAGATGCAGTTCTCAGGAAACCTCTACGACATGTGCTCCAACCGCAAAGACCACCCGGTGGCCTCGGTTTCCCCGCGTGGCTCATCCAACCAGGAAGAGATCAACCAGGAGTCTCTAAGAGGGCGCGCTGATCATCTGGCAGGCTGCCTCCACCTTCTCGTGCTACTGTCTCCTCTGCTGCTGCTGCTGTTTTGGATATAACTACCCCAAAAGAAAATGGGACTGGTGTGAATAGATATAAACTCTGTGGTTTTTTTTTTTTCCTTTTCTCTCCACATGTCCATAGACTTTCCACAGTTCTCTCTCCTATACTCTGCCAGAGGTTGAGTATTTCTAAACTGCATGTTCGGAGACCCAGCAGTCTTTTTGATAATCTATCTTTAAACTGCCTGTGTCTTTTAATGCATATTCTGCCTTTCAGTCAGTCTCTCAGACACACACAAGAAACACAACTGCGATCCAGACAGACCTGCAAACACATACATAGTTAAACAGATGCATACAGCAGTCATGTGCCATCTGTCTGTATCTCCTATCCCCCTACATTACATTAGTGTGATCTCATATACGCTGGTTCCAGGGGGGAGTCTGTCTTCGTGAGAGAACTAAGAGAGAAACGGTGAGGTCCAACCTTATAAACCCGAAAACTGTGATAAAGAAGCCCAATGTCACAACTAGCTTAGTACAATCACGTCTCAGCTTTACAGTGTGAAGCACTGGATACGTAAAGCATACCTGGTTTGCAAGCTATCTTTAAGTCTGTCTCAGTGGGTGCACTGTGCTGCAGTAAGTCCACAACTGGCTTAACGTTCATTTCTCTTTTCAGCTTGTTCTCCGTTTCACATGTTTGGATGACTAGCCTACCCCACCCACCTTCACCTAACCGCACCTTGCATTAGCGTTAGCTCATAGGTCGTAGCATGGAAGCTATCAGGGGTGTGTGCTTGGATGTCGGCTGGTTAAACCATTCACGTCTATATTTCCAAAAATGTTTGGATGCGGTGTGATTCATTAATTGATCCCTTTTCCTCGACTTTCTGATGTGATTAACAAATTGTGGATGAAGACAGATAGCAACTGTAGATTTGCTGAACTCTGGAGAGATTTGTATCCATTCGTTCTCATATTCTCTTTTTCAAATCAAATCCTGCATTAGATAAAATCCCTCTCAAAATTATGTTCTACATGTATCTCCCATCTCAGTCAGGACTGTTTCACATTACCGAAGCTCAAGATGCTCCTATGACATTTAGCTCCTGTACCTTTAAGGCCCTACTCCAGATCACTGAATAAAAGTGTCCTCTGATTGGTCAGCGCACACATGCCTGAATCACCTCTGCAAATGACAAAAGAGCAGCTGTGCTAAATCAGTTCTTACGTGCCAAGCATAAATTATGCAAATGTGTGCCTCTGTGATGTAGTGTGATGTCACAAAGTCACAGAGGGACTGCTGACGAGGCGTTTCAGGGGCTGTGTTTTCTGTGGGAGAGAGGAGCTTCTGTCGTTACTGACTATGACCTATTTAACTTTCAACATTGTTTACATGCACAAGGACATAATAAACACAGAAGGAGAGGAAAAATATGAAAAAGAAGAATAGGGCTTCTTTAAACAGCTTGAACAAATCTTCCACAAGGCAGTGTAGGCCAAAGGCAGTGCCAGGGTGAGGGTCTCATTTTTTACACCATGTTACCATCTGCTCACATATGAACAGTAATAAACAATATCTATAAATTGATCCAATATTGCAACATAGAGCAAAAGGAACGTTAAACAAACGATAATGGCTCTTCAAGAACTTTGAAGAAAGCTAAAATGCATTGTGTAAGTGTCAATCAACTTAGATAACTGTGTTTAACTTAATATTATTTGAGACACTCTTGAATCCTTTAACCTCTAAGATACAACAAAAAATGATGACCAGAAAGTTTTAGGCTACTGACCCTTTAACACTCTATATAAGAACTCGTCTGATGAATACGCTCCTTAACCTCTAAATTAAGAGACGCACCTGGAACAGGTAGAAGAAGTGATCTCTTACTTCAGTTATGAGGCAAAAATTAACAAAAATAAACTAAAGTATGTTATCACAGGTTTTCCTATTAAACCTCACATTTTGCAACCAATTAAGTAGCTTTCCTGTGCTTTTCTTTTTAGTTTTAAGTGACCAAAACCACACTATGTACTAGTCGATAATCATGCTACAATAACTTGAAGAAAAGATGTGTCAGAAATACAATCGCTGCAGGTCGACGCTTGTGAATGTAGACACCGAAAACTTAAGCAAGAGCACAAAACCAAACGGAGCAGTACCTGTTTTCCAAAGTGATCAAGTCCTTCAGAGAAGATCAGCAGCCCATATGTATCTGTCAGCAGGGGGGAATATTCACAGAGCTTAGTGGTTACCTAGCACCACTAGATGAATTCTGAGCCTGGGGTGCCTCCGTTAGCATAGTTTAAATTCAACATATTAAATTATATTTGCATTTTAGCAGATAAGCTAAACCCTAAAGTACACGCAATTAACAAACTGGGCATAGTAGTAGAATGTGAAGCTGCTGCGGTTCCAATAATCCAAATTTCATGTTTGCAACAAAGTTCTAGTGAAACTTTGTAAATTCAGAGGTTTGGAATTGGCCTGCTTATCCCCTGTCTTGACTCTAGGCCTATTTCATTCATTCACGATTGGCTGCTTAGTTGGCAAAGAAATGAGTCAGTTATCACAAACAAATCCAAACTCTCCCCTGTACACCTTCGGACCTCCACACAAACACACTCACCTGTTAGTCCTTCTTGCTCTCTTTTCTTGTATCTCACACATGCTCTCTCTGCATGTCCCTGTGCGTTGGTTGACTTGACAAGCAAAGGCCTTTGTCTCAGAACATTTCTCCAAAAAGAAACTCAATCACATTGGTAACAATCACCAGAAATAAAGTAAATATGACTTTTTAACATTGAATTTTTTTTTTTACAATTTTCGTCAATTTCTTATCCATGAACTCATGAACGTTTTACAACACGATGACAAATGTACTCCAACCGCTCTTTTTAAACCAATGCCGTTTATTTATCTGTTTATTGTGGACAACTCTTTATCCATGCATATTTTTTGCTGGGCCATTCCAAGTTCAATCTCAAGGTTTTCAATTCTTCATCCAAGGATTCTACACAGAATCCTGGCTCAATACAGTGTACAAATACTCGTCATTTGGAGAGTCACTACAGAATGCTCAAGGCCCTGAAACACAAAAAAAATTCTGCAAATAGAGGAATCGCTGAGAGCTCAAACAGTGGTACATATCATTTCTGCGCACTGCATATTTGCTTTAGGTGTACTGATTTGTCTATAAATGCTTTTGGACGCAGAAAAAGGATTCCGGATGGTACGAAAAACTAGATTGTCTTTTAGCTGCTCTTGAGAAAAAAAAAAAAAATCATCCATGGGAATTGAAATATCAGTGTCATCCATCTGGGAATAATGGCTCCTGCAATTTGTCTTCATACTGAACATGTAGGCTACTGTTGCCCCATAGGATCATATAGGACCTCGAAAACTGAATAAATTAGGGATGATGAAAGAAACATTTGCATACCGTCTCAACTGCAGTTGTGGAAAGAAACTCCGAAGCCCTCTAAAATCTAAAATTAGACTTCATATAAAACCAGACGATATATATGAATGATTTAGATCCGACTGATATATTTGCTAAGAGAAAAAAATTATAACAAATAAAGTCAAATAAAAAAAAATAAGATAAAATAAAACATACATTTTATTTTATGTGATAAAATGAACAGAAATGACGTGAATTTCTTATTAACCAAAAACAGCATGACAGCTTCACCACTTGTGAGCTGAAGCGAAGTGTTCTGGAGTAGTTTTTATCTGGTGCTTGCCCAGGTATGAAATCCTCCGGGGGCTTCTTCTTGGCATCCTGCGCCGCAGCCCTACAGTGTGGGACCAATATGTTCTCCACTCACACTCACGATCCTCTCGCGTGCCAAGTGTATTTCATGCTCCAGGAGTCGTAGTTCGGCCCTGCAGGCCTGCTGAAGCTGCTTGTTATTCTAAGTGGCTGTGGGTAACAGTTGTTTCTGTCTGGCCCGGGATCAGGAATACGATCAGATTAGAGACAGACGGACAGAGGGAGGGATGAGTACACCTGGAAAACAAACACAGGTCTGCCTATTGAAGATTGAATCCACCTGTCTTGCAAGTGAGCGTGTCTTACACAGAGGGCTTTAGTTTGCAGGTTTACGTTTCTTTCTTCACCAAAATGAAATCAAAGCAGGGCCGACATTTAAGACTCGCTCTAGAATGTGGAAAGGTGCGAAAAACATTTCTCAAAGGCTGCAACGTTAATGCACACTTCAAGAGAGGAAGAGGTAAATAAAAGTAGATTAGACAAAGACACTGAAGCAGAACCTCGTTTCACCTCAACAGCCGACTGAACCTCTCTACCTTGCCAGCAGCAAGTTCATTAAGCACACCTTCAGGGCTGCATTCAACAGATACATATGAGACTGTTATGATGAACAATAGTGACAGTTCTATTGATCCTATTTGGCTTGTGACCTCAATTTCCAAAATAGACTTCTGGTTGAAATATTTTGTTATTCCTGTCACATGAAAGAAAATAAACCTTTGACCAATGTTACATCTTGACACTGGGATTTCATCCACTGGAATGTGTAGAGAATAAACCCAGTAGCGATTGGACCCCAGTCGTTGAATACACTGCGAGGAAGCGTAAGGCCAAAGTGCTTGAGCAGAAATAAAGAGAGCACTCTTTCAAAAGGAAAAAAAAAAACTCTAATCAGCCCAAAGCTATTTTTTTTTTTTACACATAAGGGACTTAGCCCAGAGTTATGCTTGGATGGTTTAAAGAGGCGGCTGTAGTTCTGAACTTTAATTAAACTGACAGAATTAGCAATAAGAGGCCTCAATGGCTGATTCACCAAGGTGCAGCAATTTGAAAACCATCTCCACGGAGTTCGTATAAGATGTTGTCACTGGAGTATTAATCTTAGTAAACCATAAACTTGAGGCTACACAGGAAAATCACATTGGATGTGACTGTGTAAATATAGTGAGTTAAGTCGTCATGGCCACGGCGATAGCTTTGTTTTATGGGAAAATAACTGCTTCAGATTGGATTTTAAAGCGTATTTTTGCACAGAGGTGCCCTAAAACATGAAAAAAGCTCACAACATCTCTTTTATGAGAAAATATCTTTCATGTACGGCAGGTGGACAAATGCGATTTCAGACTGGTTTTCAATAATGCTGCAGGGTAATGCAACGTTATTGACCAGAGCAGAGCAGGGAATTATTTTCCAGCACCGCGTTTGGGACTGTACATATCTTCGCCTCCGGCAACAGCTTGGTGCTCTGACAAATAAGTTAAATTGGACACAAACGACTACAAGAGAAAGGGAAACTTTCTTAAACACCAATGCATCATTGTCACATTAATGGTCCAGTATATTTGGTGTTATTACTGTGAACAAATGGCAGCGACGACTGGTAGCCTCTATATTGCGCGGTTGTTGGTGCTAATGTTCCTTCACATTAGGGGAAGATTTTACATAAACTGTTTGCTTCATGTCACAACAAAGACATTGCAACTTTGTTCACTCTTCCTCTGGTGGAGGGGATAAATGTGTTTAGAGCCGGGGCTTTGTTTTTTTTAATTCTTTTTTTTATTTTTTTATCCAATTTAAACCCTTTGAAATTCCTTGTCAAAGATAAGCCCTCAAATTCAATGTGACACAGTCTGTGATGACTTATTGGTCTTGCTGACCTGCAACAACACGTTTGACTTGCAATCCAGAGGTTGGTTAGACCAACAGGGCTTCCATCTGGTCTTAAGCTAAGTCGGTTCTAAGTTGGCGCTCTAAGTCGGACCTGTTAGTTAGGTCAGGAGCAGGTGTGCAGGCTGAATTTAGACCATAATTGTGTGGGCATCCCCATGGAAACTCATCACTAAGACTGGCTGTAGTTAAAGCTCGGATTGTTAAACAAGAAACTAGATATTTTTTATGTTTGTAGAAAATCTCTTAACATGTCAATAGTAATAAATAATTCAAATGCTCTGACAAATAAAAGAAAAAAAAGCAGTATCTATGGACCTCTAATGAGGCCATCCAATCGTCTTATCCGTCAGCCTATGCAACATTGCTACATGCCCGCCTCCCTGCACTCATCGTACATTAACGTCTTCCACAGGGCTAGGCAGGTGCAATGCTAAAGCTGTTAGAGAGCCGGTGGCTCAAGATTGGTAGAGAAAGTGTAGCCAGAATTCCCCAGTTCTACGATACTATATTGACACCATGTTCATGATGTGAGTGAGACGTGGGTGTCAGGTATAATCCGCGATGAGCAGGGACACAACCCTGCTCTTCAGCGGCTTGATAACTCAGTAGCACGAAGCCAAAAAATGAGGGAGCGGCAGCTGCGATGGCGACAGGCTGTCGCTCAGCCGCTAACCGAGTAGCACAAAGCACACTGCCCCTGAACCCAGTACAAGAGCCGCTGTGGCAGCAACACACTCCTGTAGCGACTAACATTTGGCAGCTAACATAAACATGAAGCACACAACATGAGTAACTGTTGCGCTTGGTTGCCTTTTCAGACTGCGGTACGTGGGGGGGGGGCATTTTGCTTGTCTTTTCATGGTTGTGGCATCTGGCATTTAGCAACCTTGTTTGTTCATGTACTCATTAGTATAAATTTTAAGAGAGCATGTTGAACATAGTGAACTAGCGGCTAACACATCGCCCAGCCGGCCTGTAGCAAGAGCTGTGGGGCAGTCGCGCATTGCACCTTCATGTGTTTTTTGAAGGGGGGGAGCTGGGATTTTATCCAGTTGGATACTTTCAGAACTTAGTTTACCAACCCCAGATTGAAGACGAGGCTTATCTTTACTAGGTGCAACAAATTTAAAGTCCATATTAGCTACAGCTGATGTAGTCTTCCTACTACATCGCTCTTGGCTCATGCAAAAGATTGAGGAAAGACAGAAGGTGAGACAGATGATTAATTAGAACCAGACCTACAGTATAAGCCGTGTCCAGTAAATGACGTTAGCTTCGAACATTGGAGCGGGGTCGATTTCCACTCTTCACTCTCAAAAAGACAGCAAACGCTGTTCCGCAGAAAATGTTTGACGTTCACTTTGAAGAACATGTCACCATAATGCCGTGGTCAAACCAACAGAGAGAGCGGCGACCTAGAGCAAACACGTGTTAGGTGGCAGATGGCAACAGTGAAAAATTCATGACATTTTGACTGGAGGTTTAAGTGGAACAGATCAGACCGGAGACAAGTCAGACAGACACACTCTCACCTGGGAACCAGATTCATACACTGGCCTTCAGCAAGCGGCTGCAAGTACAGCTGCGTTTTCAGACACAATCCCCAAAACCTGAGACCTCTCCGTTTTTTTAATTACTGATAAGACAAAAGAGGAATTAAAAACCTGAGGAGAAAGTTAAGTACAAGATAAGGATGGCACTGACCTGTAGATGCATTCTGTGAAGACTGACGAGAGCGATGATAAAAAAAAAAAATGAATTCCAGGTTGTTTTTTTTCCCTTTTTACCTTCACATACTGTGAACAGAAAGGAGAAGAGAGAAATGAAATACATCTAAATGCCTCCAGTCTCTGTTAACACACACACACACACACACACACACACACACACACACACACACACACACACACACACACACACACAGCTATTTCAAAACATTAAAAGTGAAATCACTGATTTACGACAAGAAATACACGGACTGACACTGAGTTAGGTTGCATCACTGTGTATAGTGTGAATAATTACAGCTCTATGAATATCAATGTATATAGCAGTAATATATTTCATATGTGTATAGACAATGTCATATATGCCCTGCAAGTGCTACTTTTGAAGCTTTAACATTTTCTATTAGTTGTGCTTTACGTCTCGTCCATGTTATTCATAGGCCCATGATATCCTGCGTGAGTTATGGGTGAAACCGTCCCATTATTCCTTCCACTTAACCATCTGTGGGAATAAGCAATATGCGACAGGTCTTCTGTGCCGAGAAATAAAAGATGTGGAGATACATCCTGTGATTTATGAGGATACATCAGGAGGAGCATAATAATTATGATTATGTTTTCAGGAGTGCGTTGCTAGGAATCGCCGTGTTTTCCTTAGATTAGAGTGAACGATCTAAATGTGTCTACAGAAGCAGCAGGTTGTCTACCGTAGAGTCCAGCATGTTGCCACGCTACAGTGTGTTTCCACAGTCGCCCAGAACCACCCCGGTCACAGTATCTGCAAACCATAGGTACATCCGAGATTTGACATTTATACAAAAGGCATATCACACTCATATGACACGCTTATTTATTACCTTAAGCAACAGAAGCTGAGATCTGGATGATTTTTTTAAATTTAGGACTCACCTCTTGTTTGGGGAGATGTTTTTGTCCTGATCAAAACTACTTCCATTCTACTTTCCATGCATGAGTGTGTCAGCCACAGCAAGTTTTTTGTCTTTTTTCTAACCCTAATCGAGTGGTTTCTGTGCGTAAAAAATGACTTAAGGAGAGAACTTTGGTTTCTGGTGATTTGGTTCCCTATAGCGCACACATGGTATCATGGGACTAGAAATAAGGTGAATAGGCCAATCAGAGTACACATACTGTGTTGTTAAACTGACTAGTCTCACGGGAAGTCGATCCCGTCACACACTTGATTGCCACCTTTAGTCAAATGCACAGTATTGTGACTGTACAAAAAGAAAAAAAAAGAAGAAGAAGAAAAAAAAAAGCAGCTCAGCATTAACTCCATGGAGATGTTTAAGTAGAGTGTTTGTCCTTTTCTCACTTTATTGTAATTTTACAGCAAATAGTGATTGTACTCTGTGGTCAAGGTTGTGTGCAAGTGTGTGTATGGGAAGAGAGAGAGAGAGAGAGAGAGAGAGAGAGAGAGAGAGAGAGATCAAATATCTCACTGTGGTGTAAATTAGCTTGTTGAATTAATCATTCGTCCATACACACAAAATGTTGTACACTTGGTTGTTACTGATTAAACCACTCCTCTTGGACGCTTTTTGATCTGAATGTCGCTCACTGACTTTGTCGGTTTGTCGAGATAGCATGCAGCGCTGAGCGCTCCCTTCGCCTTTTTCTGTGTGAAAAACTAAAGCCGACGTGTACATCTATGATCATGTGACAGATGTCGACCCCATACATCAACCATATACCTGCAGTATGTAAAGCTGAGAGATGAAAAAAAAAAAAAAAAATGCGGGGTGGCTTTAAAGTGGCACGGCCCATGCTTCTTTGGGCTTCCCATCAAACAGAATGGAGATCCAAACATCCGGGATCATGGATGAAGGATAGACTTTTCCCGGGATGAAAGCAGACGCTACACAACAAAGGCTCTGTGCACATACAGATCACATAGCTGTGTTTTTCCTGTGGACAGAAACAAAAAAGCTCCGTATTGTACATCAGTACACGAGGCCAGGCATTTTCTGCTTTCCAAAAAAAATCTTTGTGAAGAATTTCTGTATTTTGTCATTGGCTGTATTTTGATGTCTGCTTCTGTCCCACTTGTACCTCTTCCCTCCTTCTTTCCTTTTGGTTTGCCCATTAATGACCCAGCTATCTACTCATCTGACAGGTATTTCCATCCTTCTATTTATCCATATGTAGAAGGTTTTGCTACCTTTATAGAAAATCATTAAACTGGTGCTGACTGACTGATTGAGTGTTTATATTGCTCTCTAAGGTTCCAAAAACGGGTTCTGGATGGGAGATTAAGTGCTCAGGGTGAAAGCGATGGTTAAAAGCTCATTGGAAAATAGGAAATAAGAGCTCTTCGTGACAAGGTTGTGTGCTCTGTTTGGAGTGCATCCTTTCTACAGGCATTTTACTTCAGTGTGTGTGCGTGTTTCCTCTAAAGCTCTTCATCATGACAAACAAGGCCAAGCACAGGATGTCATTGACAAACTTTGACAAAAAAAAAAAAAAACACCTCAAAAATTCAAACAGAAATCATCTGCGAGACAACATTTTGAGAGGACAAGTTTTAAGCGATACCAGGGCCGGAATACAAGTTTTAAGCCTGGGTGAAAAGCAGTTTTTTATGCAAGTGATGTCGTACAGATTGCTTTGCTCCGTATCTTCGAAAGCTGCGTTCCCACTGGTTTTGACAGTTTGCTCTCTCTCGTATACAGATTCTTAGTCAAATTAGGGGATTTGAACTCAACAAACACTGGCACCTATCCATTCAAGTGATTATTCTGTTTTTTTATGATTTCATTTTTTTTTTTTATACCTTTGGTCAACACTTTGGGAATGACATGAATTGCTGAGATCTGGGAATGTGGTGCTGTAGCTGAAAATAAATCAGCCAGCCGAGAAAGACAGAAGGTCGGACGAGTTGGAAACACAGCTCCCTCATCAGCCACATTATCACATGTCAAAGGAAACCAAAACAGTGTGTTTTAAACATCCATCAGTGTTGAAGATCGATGTGAGATTCCTGCATTAAAATGTCTGAAACAACCTTTCTTACATTTTTTTGTTGAGCTGTGTATTCATGTTATGTTCAAACCCTGAGAAATACACAAGTTTACTGTCATTACTTCTGTTCTCTAAGAATACTTCATGTACGTTAGCCGTATGCTGGTGAGCAATGGCAAGCACCTAGGGAGTCTGTGTGTGTGTTTGTGTGTGTGTGTGTGTGTGTGTGTGTGTGTGTGTGTGTGTGTGTGTGTGGATTACAGTTAACCTCAACTCAACTCAGCACTCACCACAGACTCCGGTTCTCCCTCTTCTTTCTGCTCCACATTTCTGATTTTGCCAAAGGGAATTACCCACAGTTCATAGCATTGTAACATTAAACACAGGGTTAACATGGGTCACCATGGGATTACCGGGGACGCTCGAAAATGTTTTAAAAAAACAGCAATAATCTGGATGATATTTATTCAGTGGCAATTATAGATCAGTTTTAATAGGGGGGCCAGGCTGGGGCCAGCTTTTTTGTTACAGGGGCACATACAACTGGGAAAAAAAAGACAAATTCTTTATTCAGACAAGGGATAAATGGGACTTGAAACAGTGTTTACAATTTCAACATTTTTAATTGGGTACTAAACTGCTGAGACACTTTATTTCCGCCTTGCAAAAAAATCTGTCAGTGTAGTATTTATGCAGACTCCCTGTCAGGGGGGCCACAGGGGGGTCCGGGCTCAGAGTTACATTGGCACTGGCCCCTGTTGCCCCCCCCTAGAACTGCCACTGGTTTTATTATTCTTAATACAACATTTTTCATAAACGGCAATTTTCTAAATCAAAGCCTGACATCTGAACTTTTCTCCGTTAACTGATTCTCTACTCATATCACTCTGCTTATTAAACAACCAAAAAGCAATAAGCCTCTGAAGCGGAACCGTTTCCCATAAATGTCTCAATGAACATTTCAACGAACGTTTCTGTGTGTGTTTATGTGGACTCCCAGTTTTTATTTGTATCATTTGGCTGTATTTTTAAAAGGCTAAATAATAAGTCCAAAATCTGACTGTAATGTGAAATGTCACAAAGTGCTGTCCCATTTTTATTATACTGTTTCAGCCCCTTTGCAGCCTCTCTCACTCAAACACTTACCAGGTGGTGCCAGCAAAGTCCCCGGGGGTCTGCAACGTGACACAAAAAGTACATTTCTCCTAACCCAAAGCTGAAAGTTAAACATCTCTGAGCTGTCCTCCCAGTACACAGCTCTGACTGTGATCCAGAGCTGGCCGGGTCTGAGCATCTGAGCGGAGTCTCTGCCCCCCACACACTCTGCTCTGCACTTGGCAAATGTCTTCAGTTTTGATTGAGACACCCCTGGCGGCAGTAATTACATATTGTATGTTTAATCCCTGTGAAATGAGGGCTTTAAACCCACGTCTCAGGACACACTCGCAGCCTGACGTCCAAATGAGGCGTGTTTTAGATAATCTAATCTCAATTATAACCTGGTCGTCTCACGCTGCTGGTGTTTCTAATGCTGTAGCAGTAGCTCGTGTTTCCACCTTCATATAGCAGTACGCGTCTTCCTAATGGCTTTCTTTTTCTGTGCCCTTTATAAAACAAACAAAAATTAAATAATAAATATAAAAGTTAATTATGATCCTAACCGCCGGCCAGATAAGTGTTTATCTGTTGAGGTACACCAAAAAATGGTTTGCACATTAGTTTAATTTGTCATTAAATTGTAACTACAGAGAATAAAGAAACACATTTATTTGCTTTCATCCGAGAGTTGTATCGATCTTCGCAGCCAGAAAGTAATCGTTTTTCCAAAAATGTTGACTCACATGCGGATGCACACCTGCCTCACCTCTCACTTTTGAGGAGGATCTGTGTCGTGATTTAAATTTAAAACACAGATGTGTGACGTGCCTGTCTCTGAAAAGCTGTTCTGTTTCAGTTTTTTTTTTCCCACGTGGCATTTTATGACTCCAGATTAAAGGATCGCCGGGCAGCTCAGCGTGTTTACAGCTCCGAATGGCAGCAAGAGATAAGTGTTTGAACATTCATGAACTTCAGTTCCCCGAAAATCCTTTAAGGTGACATCAGATAGCAGAACAACATTCTTGTCTGTGATGCTTTATACCAAAGGAGAGCAAAGTCATAGAGTTGGAAAAGGTCTAACATTGCTGAGTGCAGGTTTTTTTATTTTTTTTTATTTACTGTGCTGTGTGGGAGTCAGATTGGATTTCACTCTTAAACTTTGATTCTTCATTTCCTGCGGCCAGAAAAGTCAACACATCCAACGGCAGAATTGCATCCCGGGCATGACAGAGAGAATCTGCCACAGTTTAAAGAGCTCGGACATTCACGATTCATTCTTAGAAATAAGAATGAAAATTGTGTCTGGTGCAAATAACATGATGTTTTTGGGGATGGATTCTTTTTTTTTTTTTTTTTTTTGGCAAAGAATTTGCGGTTACATTTTGAGGTCTCGCTGCAGCAAACACCATCAAGGAGCCGGTGGCTGAACGTGTCTGGAATGAAGCTGGCGAAGTGAACGTACAGCGTTGTGCCTGGCAATAACGAGTCCCACCAGCTGAAGGGGAAAACGTTCTGCTGCTCTCTGTAACAGCAGCTGGGTATGAGCACAAACGCTGAAACGCGAATTGATCGAATCTTCTCATATGAGATTTCTCTCCGACAACCCATAAAGAAGTCGCACGCAAACACGAATGTGTCTCTTTCCAGAAAATAACTCCTAGGTTTGCTGTTTTTCCCTTGGGTAAGGGCTTCACAGTGGGTTTCCAGGAACACTATTTTTTCACGTTATGGCCATTATGTGAAACATGATTCAGGATACTCTCGCGCTGCCTCGGCTCCTGGCGTTCATGCTAAACCACCGCAGGGATAGTTTTACCCTCAGGGCCTCCTAAAATATCTCCTGGGTTAATGTGGTAAGAGACGTTGTGCTAAAGTGGGAACACCACCTCCTGACCTTTTGCTGCTGTTTGCATACAATGAGCTGGGGATGTGTATTGTAGTGTAACCCATACATATATCTGATATATGAGGTAATAAATATTTACATTGTCTCCATGTATGTGTCTCTCCAGTGAGTTATATATACTGTATGTCCATACCATATATTTCAAGATATAGCATAAATTGTGCAAGTGTGAATAATTCATTTTACACTTATGCACATTTATATTTAAGAACATTTTCACTGTATGGGGTAGAAATATCTTGATATTCATATCATATACCCACGCAGCTTGCTTGTGAGATTTTCTTAACTGCAAATGGACAAATATCCCAAAATACTGACATTTGTAATTTGTGCATTGTAAGCAGTTTAGGTTAGGTCAATGTTAAAAACCTGTCTAAACTTGACCTTTTATTTAAAGAAAGTCTTCCAAAAACTGAATTTAAACTTTCCCTCTTTGAAAACAGAAAACATATATTTATACTAGAGGTGGATATCAGCAAAAGTGAAGTGAAGTGAAGTTATTATAACTTAAGTTCAGGAACTAGACCACACCTCTCGCCGTCGCTAATTTGCCACCCGAGTCATCTAACCAAACCTGCCTAGGTCCCTTTAACGCAACACCTGTGCCATTCCAATCCAATCACCTGTGCAGACCTATATAGGAAAGCCTGACTATTGTTCTCCCTTTCATCTCAAGTTCTCAACCCTCCCCCCCCAAGACCATCTACGTCTCCTCTATCCTCCCCCACAGGATCAATAAGCAGGCCAGCTTTCAACACTGACATCTCGCAGCAAGTACACTGTCCAGATTTGGACCCTGGCCATTCAAGCGCAGGAACCACGGGGGTTGATGAAGACGCGCTCATCGAGACGTACCCCCACTCTGAGTCTCAACCTCCCTCGTTCCTAGACAGACCCTCCTTCTGTTCATCCCCCCCCATCAAGCCTTCTATCAGTTCAAATAAAATGACTTTTACGCTGAACGATAGTGTGGTGTTTGTTAGTGAATAGTATACATTCAGTCCTTTATTTGAAAGTAGTGAGAAAAAAGTATTACTATCTGTGTATAGTAATGCATTACTGATAACACTATTTATCACTTTGACCAAAATAACAGCAGAAAAACAACCTGGCATTTTAAAATGTAAGTATTTATAAATCAGTGTAACATTTGGCCATATCTTACAGACAAATGTACATTATGTTACTTCTCCTGCAAGGGGGCTCGCTATCAAATCCAAACATGACATTAGCTATGGGCTTGTATGGAGGGTGGGGCGGAGCGGGGGTAAGTGCCACTGCTCAGCTGCTAAGAAGCTACATCTCCTCTCACATTGGTTGGTGTTAATGAGAACCTTCTCCAGGTGTTTCTTCAGGTTACTCCTCTCAGCTTCCCTGCACATAGATTGCACTTGACTATTTCTCTGATACTGTCATGACTCCTGTTTTGTTTGTTCTTGTGTCTGGTTTTTGGTTTCTTATATTTGATTTACTTCTTTGTATCATGTCTTGTGTTGTGTTTTGCTTTTTTCATGTCTTGTGTTATGTTTTGCTTTTTCCATGTCTTGTGTTATGTTTTGCTTTTTCCATGTCTTGTGTTATGTTTTGCTTTTTCCATGTCTTGTGTTATGTTTTGCTTTCTCCATGTCTTGTGTCTCATGTTTTGATTTCTCCATGTCTTGTGTCTCATGTTCTGATTTTTCATGCCCTCATGTGTCCATTAAGTTCTCCTATGTTCTCCCCTCTGGCTCCCTCTGTCTGTTGTCTTGTTCCCTCCTGGTCTGTTCCTCTGTGCTCCTCCCCCTCATTATCACACCTGGTTTCCTTCCTCCTCTCTCCTCACCTGTTCCTCGTCGTGTCATTAGTGTCTGTGTATTTAGTCTCTGTGTTTCCCCTCACTCTTTGTCTGGTCATTGTTTTCTGTTTGCGGTTTCATGCTCCTGTCCATGCTCCTATCCATGCTCCTTATGTTTTTTTGGTTTTGAGTTTTCCATGTTTGATTTGTACTTTGCCTTTTTCTTTTGCACTTTGTTGAACTGTTTATTTTGCTCCTTTGTCCTGTTGGTTTTGTTTGCTACTTTGCCTTTTGACCGTTTGCCTGCTTTTGTTTTTTTTGTAATCAGCTTTTTAATAAAGCTCGCCTTTTGTTTGTTCCCCTATCCTCGCCTCCCGTGTGTACTGCGTTTGGGTCCTCCTTTCCCTTCTATAGTTTTCCCCTTTTTTACCCTGACGTGACAGATACATTAATGGGAGTTTACCAATTTAAAAAACGTAGAGTCTGACTCTGAAGCTATTGTGCCAACAACCTCTTCAGGAGATGTATTTTCTTGAAGCTCACTCTGTAACTAAGCGTCCACATGTCGTTTTTGTTCTGAGCACCAGTGTCTTTTCTCAAATGTTTTTCAGTGACCTAGGCAATACAATTTACTGTATTATTGTCTCCAGTGGATCATGTCATGCATCCGCATCCTCCTTGATCTGATAACTAAAAGTCAAAGACATTTTTTGAATTTGAAAATTTGCATTAAGTGAAACTTAATTCAGCAACAGAAACAGCAACAGAATGTGAAGATGTAAGTGTTGCTGTTCTGTCCGACGTTACGTGTTACGTCTGCAGTCCCACTAGGTTAAGTTAAGTTCGGCTGTCCAAAGCTTCTGTGCTAGTGATGAGAACACCAACCCCAGTTCAGAGCTCCCGTTACAGGCACAATATCAATAAAAGGACTGCTAGTTGCACGGCTAACTGAGCTAACTAGCTAATGGCAGCTACAGTTACTGTAGCAGAAGCTGTACATGTTTTTTGTACCTTTTTTTTTTTTTTTTTCAACAATTACTCTGATGTATTGCTGCCCCCTATTTGGTTGGACTATAGATTTCTAACCATTACTTTTGGATGGACATAATAATCGTAATAACAATACCAAATTTCATTAGTTCAGTAACCATTGCCATTGTCTGTTTAAAGCAATATACAGTATATCTGTAATGCTTGATGTTTGCAGTGCATTAGCCCCATTACTGGCAATTTATGGGTGTGATTCTATCATTATGTCATCATGTACAAAGCAAACATTTCTGCTTTGCATATGTCAGCATACATACACATACGCCCATTATTATTAGATTAAAAACTATCACTGTGATCCTGAAACTGTAAGTACAGTTATATTATATTTATTGTTATATATTTATATATATATATATTTATAAGTCCTTGAAGATTTTTTCCTGTTCAGTCAGACGGGGGCCCTCAAGCTGTAAACGCAAGCCTAAAACAAGAGAGGGCTACAGAAAAACACTGGTGGTGAGAGCGTAACTCGAGCTCTGAGTGTGTTTGTATCTCTCTGGACCTCATTCATGCCCACTCTGCGCTCTAACACCACAATATATTATGAGGGAGCGTGAGGGAGAGTCTCAGGTGAAAACTGTGCATGTTATGCAGGAGTTGCTCGCAGTTATTTAGATGGTTTTTCCAGATGAATATTTTATTAGTGCCGGATGCCTCAGTAAACAGAGAAGCAGCAGCAGTTTATAGAGTGAAGATGTCCCAAACCTCTCTGGGTTTACACAGTAAGCGCATAAGCATGTGTAAACATAAACTGCAATACTCTGGGACACTGACACACACAAAAAAACTACATCTGCACTTGCGGTCAGTGCTGGTGAAGGTGCTATAATATAGTTTTGGACTCAAACATCATTTCCCCTCCCAAAGTTTTCCTCTGTGATTCCAGCAGGCAGTGAGCAGCGAACCTTCAGCTCCAGCGGTCTCAATTATAGAGAAAAAAAAACCAAACTTCTTCTTAGGTTTGAGCTGAGAAAACTGTGGGTAGAAATCTGTGTGCGTTATTTATTCATTCTGACCTTGCGGTGCAAGTGTTTCCAACATGGCAGCAGCTCTCGTCTACATACACAAAACAGCTGTGTAGCACATGATTATAACCATGATGAAAGCCGGCGTTGAGCTGCAGCACACTTTACTGTAATAGTAATTAACCGGGAGGGTTTGAAAGGAAGCGTTTTCAAGCACACTCAGACCGCTGCATCGTCAATGATGAAGTGAAGTGCCTCTCTTTTCTTAAGCTGCCCTTTGGTGAGAATTAATTGAGCTTAAAAAAAAAAAAAAAAACACCAGGACTTGCAGTCAAAGACATAATCTATTTTCACTAATGAGACCCCTGCTTGAAATATATATTTTTTTCATTATTAAGAATAGACATGACACATGCTGTACATGCTGTTGGCCGGGGATGTTATTAAAGGATTCCAATCATACAGACAGAAAATCAGAGAATGAATTATACCTGAAATCAATAAAGCTGCCGGTTACCTCACCTGTGTGTCTTTGTTGGACCATGGGAGGAAGATCCCGCAGGCACCAGTCAGGAAACAGATTTTGTATCCAGAAACTTCTCGGTTCAATTCATTTTTGAGCAGAGTCGTTGTTGAGAAGCTGAGAATCTTAACGAAACTTCTTTAACTTACTCACACTTCCATGTCTGTGTCATTTCTCAAGATTATTGTAGTCTTTTTTTTTTTTTTATTATTCTATGTGATATATGTCTGATACAGAAATTAAACTATTTAATTACACAAAGGTCTATTAGGGTTTATGATATATCTAATAATTAGCCAGAAATTACTGGCTGGATGTATTAATAGCCTGCTGTACAGGACAAGCACAACTACTCCTCTCCTGCCACTTTTGCCATTATATTTGTATTTTACAACAAAACATAGCATTATAGTATTTGTGTATATATACTGTACATACAGTAATGTCCCTGCAAATGTAATAGTTATTACATTTTAGGGAAATCCCATGTTATGTTTGTAGTAGGCAGTGGCTATTACATTTGTGGAAAATGTATTACATTTGCGGGTTTATTACATTAAATACTGCAGATTTTTATCACATTTGTGGTTTATTACGGTTGTGGACGTTATTACATTGGCGGGCGAGCGTCTTCTGAAATTTGTGACCAAATCTACTGGCTCAGAAATATACAAACATCCCTCTAATATTTGCTTAAATGTCTCTTGGACATCTTCACTTTAATTAGGTGCTTGTGATAGCCATCCACAAGCTTCCAGTAGCAGTCTGAATGTTTAACCACTCCTCTTGACAGAATTTTAGAAGTTCGACTTAATGTGTTCCTGGCACAGACTAGTTTCTTCAGCACGGTCCACATGAACTTGATGGGGTTCATGTCAGGACTTTGGGAGGACCATTCCAGAACCTCAATTCCAGCCTGATGTAGCCGTTACTTTACCACTTCTGATGTGTGTTTGGCATCAGTGTCCTGTTAGAACACCGAGCTGCATCCAAGAGCCAATCTTCTGACTGATGATCTGAGGTTTTCCTGAAGAATTTGGAGATAATCCTCCTTCTTTAGAGCAGCAGATCATCTGGCAGCCCAACAGCCCCACAGCATAATACTACCCAGCACCATGCTTGGCAGTAGGTATGGCGTTCCGTCTGTCTGTCTGTCTGAAACTGATTATGGTTTGAAACTGTCCTTATTTCTGTCTTATTTGACAGCTGATCAGCAATGAAATCACATTTTGCATTTGCATATTTCATGCCAAAGCACTGTGCTTCATTGTCTAGTCTCTGACAAATGTTCAATTATGGCGTCATTTTAGAACAATCTGTGAACATAAATATTACCAGAGGTAAATGAAGTAGCAGCAGGACAGCCCTGAGTGGCATCTGTAGCAGACTGCACATGGTCCCAACATTTAACGATAAGATAAGGCAGCGCTTAACATCAGATGTGACATTTCTCATCATTTTGAGTGCAGGGTAACAACCGAGGACATCTCAGAGAATCGTCTTCATCAACATCTTTATCAGCTCAGACCTCCTGGCATCTGGACTCTGGATTCAGGTCAGTCGGCATAATGTCCAATGTGACTACAGCAAGGAGATGAAGCTGAAAGAATAAAATGTAGAGTGCATGATTAGGATTTACTACCTCACTGTAGTGACTATGCAAAAAAAAGATGATGCATTGCTATAAAGTGAGGGAGTGCAACTCGCGGAACAGTTGTCACTGTCGCAACAAGTGACATCTACAATAATGATAAATGCTACATGGTGTAACAGTAGCACAAGTAGAGAGGAGTGACTGGCTCAACAGTGTCTCCCCTGCACAACCATATTAAGCTTTATTTTGCTAACAGCTTACAGAACACTTGCCACCATAAGCTGCTGGTCATAACAGAGCAAGTGGGCGAGAGTGTGTTTTACCATTCATAACTTTTTCATTTTCAGAAAGATTATGGTATTCTCTCCATTAAAGTTGAAATTAAAGGTCCCATATTATACTGCTTTTCATCAATTTCACACAGCTTTCAGAGGTCCAACAACACTGTATTTGAAATACACTGCCCCAAACCCATCAATGGTTCTGAATTTCAGCTGTCTAAAAGTCGCTCAAGTGAGCTCTACTGAGAGCAGGCTGTTTCTGTGCCTGCACCTTTAAATGCTAATGAGCTCTGTCTGTCAACACCTGCCTTAGTTTGTTCTATGTGTTGTTACAGTTACTACCATGTAGCTAATGGCTAATGGCTGTGTTGGTCTCACATCAT
The DNA here is from genome assembly GCA_030272975.1 of Sparidentex hasta. Classification (NCBI taxonomy): domain Eukaryota; kingdom Metazoa; phylum Chordata; class Actinopteri; order Spariformes; family Sparidae; genus Sparidentex; species Sparidentex hasta. The sequence goes on along the minus strand of JARJLU010008122.1, from coordinate 22,495 downwards.
CTCTGTCTCCAGTCTGCACATGTTTCCAGACTTTTTTACTGTGACAGCCAAGCTCCATCGTAATATTATTAACATTAAACTCACCTCAAACACCATTGCATAGCGGACCGAAGCAGAGCTATCTAGTTAGCCCGTTTCAAGCGGACTCCACCATACTCGTAGGCAACTGTAAATACTATCAAAACATTGCAACACACTTACCTTTGGCTCAGGTGCAGTTACTGGGTCCGGTATGGTTGGGACTGATCCTTTTACGAGGGTCAGTGTCGAGGCAAAGCCAGCTTTGTACTGACCCTCGTTACTGAAGCAGTCCGACATGAACTCTTTAGCACACACAAACTAACAAGAACCGCAGCCGGCACATTGTCGTTAGAAATAAAATGCAACCACTTTCTCTTCCGTTCCTCTGTAGCTGGGAATGAGTATAGGCACTTATGTTGATTTATACAGCCAACAACAGAGCAATTTGCATGTCCAGCTCTGAGTGGCGACTTTGCGAAACACTGCTGTCTCACCGCTGGACACTCCGAACTTCACCGCGGATATGAACGCCCCCCTGTCGGTTATGTCCTATCACCGCACAGAGGAAGCCGGCCTATGTAAATGACTCCTTTCATTATGTAACAACAGGAGCTGAATCTGAACAGCCTGTAGGAGTGCCGCGTTACCAGTGGGTGGGCTGCAGAGACCATGCAGGAATTGCTTGTTTTCCTCATTCTGGGAGTCGGCAGGCTCAGGGAGGACCAGCTCATATACTGTATGTAGAGACCAGAGAAAACGTGTTTTTCATAATATGGGACCTTTAAAGTTAAATGTTTGTCATGAATTGCACAAACAACATATACTGGCAAACATGGCTGAGGGGGATGTAAGATGTGTCTATCTACATTTGAGGTTGGCTTTATTTTCCAAGAGAACATGCATTGTTTCTCTTGTCAGTTTTGGAGGCTGCAGTGCAGAAATGTATCTGCTCCCGACTAAGTGAGCTACTTAAGAATGATAGTGTGGCACAAAGAGTTTGCTGTGAGTCAAGTTTGATTACCTGCAGCCTGAGCAAATAGAGCTCCAGCACTGTAGCCGCTGCCTCTCAGAGCAGCATTAGGAACACTAGAGAGCATTGGCTAAATAAAGCTAAATTGAAGTATTTTTAGAGACAGGACAGGAAACAGTACGAGGGAGAGGGGGGATGTCACGCTGCAAAGGGCCGCAGGTCAGACTGAGACCCTGGGCTGCTGCAGCTAGGACGAGGCCTCTGTACATGGACAAGCTCCTGAGCCGCCCCGTTCATGGTCTTTCTAAACTCATGTACCAGTGGCAGAGAGTAACTACCGTACATAATCACAAACTGAGGTACATATTCTTTTTTTCTGTCTTTCTGCTTCATTCTTCTTCTGCTCTCTAACTATCAAGCAATTATCGTACCTTTTTTCTCCACTCCATTTATCTGACAGCTGGCAGTCACTTTTCCGGTCAGATTAATAATACAAATGATACATTCAATTCTGATATCAGTGCTTTGAACTGAAATTCTTACATTTTGCTTTTAAGTAACAGAAACTGATCTATCAAAGCTCAGAGTTTTTGTAATATTCTAATTCTAAACGAAACGCACATCAGAGATCAGATTTCTGACTCTGATTTTGCATCTTACCAGCTTTTCACCTCCAGAATTTGCAGACAGCTGTGGAACGATTTGGAAAGATATAAACGTACAGTTGTCAGTGGGAGAGCATCATCCCTTTTTCCTGTCAGTTCATCTGCTTTGCAACAGCATTATAGTTTGAATGTACATAGACCAAAGAGAAGGAAGAATGAATGGATCAGTCGGGTGGTGACCAAGAGAGCAAAGGAAAAACTACAGGAGGAAGAAAAAGACACATGGAGGGGATACAAGGACTTGAAGGACAGATTGTGAAGTTATATTCAAGGCAGGAGTGAACACGGGGGAAGAGGAAGTGCAGAAAGAAAGTGAAGGTTATACTAATGAATGGTTATACTAGGGAAGGCAGAGAGAGGAGGAGGAGAAAGAAGAAAGCAAGGCAAAAGAGTGGAGAAGGAGGTGAGGAAGAGAATGTGAGCGTGTCAAGAGATGTTCAAAGAAAGACGGTTTGTTTTAGGAAATAAAAAGTAGGTCTCTTTTTGTGTGTGTGTGTGTGTGTGACCTTGAGTGACCAAATCTAGCTACATGTAATTCAAGGCGTTTAACAAAGGTGCAGAAACACACACACAAACACACACACACACACACACACACACACACACACACAAACACACACGCACGCATGTCAGTATTGCCAACAGGGCACTCTAAGAGGGGAACAAAAAAGGCTTCTTTTTTAAGGTCACACACACACACACGCACATGCACACACACACGCACACACACACACACACACACACACACACACACACACACACACACACTCAGTATTAGTGAAAATGATGATGTAACAGGTGAGTCAATGGTCTGCAAGGCTCATTAAACACGAGGAGGATTGATCCAATGTTCTGAACAGCAATCAGTTAAACAGCAGGAATTGTGTGTATGTGTGTCTGTGTGTGTGTGTGTGTGTGTGTGTGTGCATGTGTGTGTGTGTGTGTGTGTGTCTATGACACCACTTGAATAGCGTGTCATAGACATGTAACTTCTGTTCCTCTGTCTCTATCCGGTGTGACTGTGTGTGTGTGTTTCCGCAGTGTTGTCACGGCAGTTATCCCAGTGACTATAGTCGTAGTACCCCAGCTGTGGCCTGACCTTTTTGCTAATTGACTCAAATCAATTAAGCTCTGTCCTTTCTATCAAGCCTCTCTAAAGGGGGATGATTCTCATCTCCACTCACTGTGTTTTCCAATCAAGCCTTCCATGTGGGATGCCACTTAATTCACCATCCATGTGCAGTCTCTCTGCTTTAAAACCTGGACATCCTCACATTAATGCAGTGATGTTTCAGGCTGTACTGTACTACACTGATTCCTGAGCAGTCCTGCAGCTACAGCACTGAGACGCAGCATAGCAGTGAATTTACTGTCCATTTATGTGAAGAGAAAGTTAGTTCTTTCCCAAGTTCTGCCAATGGCCTATTTTGTTATTCTACTAAATCTTGTTATATTCTCGTTGGTAAATTAGTTCACATTCCTTTTCTATAAAGGGGAGTGACACTAATTGCAGTGCAAATGAAAGGTTGTTTCTTTCAACTCTGTTTTTCATGAGAGCCAAGTCTGGTACCCACTCGCTCGTATTATTCTTGTTAATTTTTCCCTTGAAAAATCCTAATCCTAAATCCTGCAATTAAAGTGAATTCACTATAATGAATACTGTTGCCATTTCCCCTTCAGTGGTCAATGTAAAAGATCTCAAGTTGTTATCTATAAATTGAGCAACGGGGAGAAATAAAGTGTCATGTATTTTCACAATGTTAACTGTATGGTACTGTGATAAAATATGGTGCAACCATTTAACTAACTTAGTGAATCTTAAAGCTGCTCTAAGTGTTAAAATAAGTATTAAATGACTCTGCAACAGTTATCACTCGCTCCATTTACATGGATTATACCATTCCACCAATAATCAGGAAAAATGCCCAATTAGATTCATCTGCCTCACATGAACTCTGAAAGAGACTGATCCAGTAGGACCTGAATAAATATTCAATCAAATCAAGGAACAACAAGAAAATATTAACCATTTAATAGCTGATTCTGATGAATCTGAATGAATACATGTATATTCTCTGACGGAGTCATTTCTGGAATTTAACCAACCACACTGCACATGGTCGCCTCACATGGCCAGATAAACATGGCAAGAGCAAAACCAAATGGCTGTTACAACGTATATTGAGGTTTTAAAGGGGTTGAAGTTTCTGAACACCTCAAAACAACAGGTCGTTTGAAAAGCTGCAACCCACTGAACCACTGACCAACTCAGGAACTACTGAGGAATATTAAAGGCGTGTTTAAAGTGGTTCTGACCCAGACAGACTTATGTATGATCCAATGGGTGAGCGAAGATTGTTAAAAAAAAGACTAGCTACGGCGTAGTTTGAGGATTCTGAGGCTCCTGTTCCTACTCAACAGGATAGCAGCATTACTAGTAAGTTCAGTCTTGACAGATGATGCTAACGCCATGAAATTAGCTAACGTTAGCTCCATAAGCATTAACAAACAACTAAATATTGTCAATAGAGATTTAATCCACTTAGCCGATGCCAAAAAAGATATATTCTGATTAAATGCTTGCCTTTATCAGACTACTGGGTTACCATATAAACAGCTAAGTTGGAATCTCTAATCAGAATGATTTAGATCAGATTGATGAAATATTGTCAGTGTAGATGCAGCTACTGTCCTAGTGTTTGGTCGTGTCTCTCCTCCCCATGCTGATTCAATCAAAGACACCACCATGGACGTTTTATGGTATCCCTGCCCACGTTATCCAATCAAGACAGAGAACTCCATAAAGAGGCAGTCCTGCCTGGTCATGAACCTGTTGAGAATCAGACCTCTTTACTAGCAATGGCAGAAAAGGGACAGTTAGCTATTCCAGGCGCTCCCGGCAATGACTTATGCTACCAAACATGCCAAGCGATGAAAAACACTTGAAGAAAAGAAAAAGGCAAAGAGAGGTGCCTCGAATAAGAGAAAGCAGTCCTGCAAACTTGGAGACATAGAGAGGAGGGAGGGGATCAACACAAGCCTCCAGGAAGTGTGTGTTTCGTTGTGTCCAATCCCATGTAACCACAGCGTCACAGAGAGTTGCCACCCGTCCCGTTTTTCCCAGAATAGTTTTTTCATCAGCTGACACAATTTGTCCCTTTTTTGGGGGGAATGTAAAACCTTAATTTGGTGACCTTCGTTCTGTAGTCTAGAAAGGTTCCCAGCAAAAACGTCTCTGTTTTCTTCCTGTTTATAGTCTACATCTACGTCACACGTCCAATCAAGCGCATGCACCGTGCGCATGCACCGTGCGCATGCACCGTGCGCATGCCTCCATCCGATGCGTCTTCATTTGAAGTGGGAGGAGAGACGATGTATGAGGAAGGCGATGGAGCCAATCCATGCAAGCTACCAGCGCGAAAAAAACCACAACATGCTATTTACAATCCTGACTGGGCCAAATTTTCAAAGTTTGAACGGGTACGGCCGATCCAGGAGGACAATTCTTCCGCCTCATGCATTTAGTGTCCGTTGAACGTTTCTGTGAAATATGAAGGAAAAAACACATTGGAAATCCACACAAAAATTTAAAAAAGCATCATGGTGTCATGTCATATCCACTAACATTTGTAAAGTCAAGAAGTGCCGCACGATTGCATGGTTTTATCTTCGGCGGAAGTCTCTAGGTCACACAGTCTATGGGCCGCACAGTGCTGAAGAATCTGAGGAAGAGTGCTTTTTGGCTTCATGCACCACTGAGCAGCTTACATAGGAATGAACGGGGCTCCACCTCGATGGCTGTGTCCAGTAGCAGTAGGTCCATGGATTGCTAACTGCAACAGACAGGAAGGAAGCTTAAGTAGCTTAGCTTAAGTACCGGCAACACTAACAACAGCTCTGATATTTCCTTCTCAGTCTCATTTCCTTCCTTGAACACTATATGACAGATTCTTTGCTTGCCTCATTTTTAGCATTTTGGACATTTGCTAAGATAACTGGCAGACTGACAATAATTCTTATTTCTAACAATTTTTTTCATTGTCTTTCACTTCACCTTGTTAATAGCGAATGCTTGACTATGGAGATCCTCAGTAAACAGACATATAACTGTGCATGCACCATACAACTTTTCTCCACTAAAACTCCTGAACTTTGGTTTCATTTAATCAATATTATGTAAGAGGACACTGACACACACACAATACAAAGTGTTAGTGGTGACACAGGGTATTGAGTTTCATCAGATAGAGAGGCCTAATGACAAATTATATACATTAAAATGCTACAGATTAGTACATATGTGTAACTAAATACCACGATGAAACAACCTCTCACTGCGTGCTGTAGATGCAACATGTTATTTTGGAGAAGAGGCTGTTCATTTCTAATGCGGTCAACTCTCAGCAGACCTTCTCATATAGCTCTGTATGGGACTTGTGAAGTCCCACAACCTCTCTCTATTACTATGTCTCGCTCCCTCTCTCCTTACCACCGCGCGCGCGCACACACACACACACACACACACACACACACACACACACACACACACACTTTTAGTACTATGAGTGTGCGTAGTGACATTCACTGTGCTACCAATCCCTCCTCTGGTGCTCACACTGGGAGCCACTCGATCCCTGATCAATACACTGCTTTCTCTGCATTCACACACACACACACACACACGCACACACACACGCTATCCAGACAGTCTCTGCTGTATCTAACTGTGAACCTCCCATCCCTCTCTGCGTCCAGCTCTCCTCTCTCTTTTCTTGTATCTCAATTGCTCTTTCTTTCTTTTTATTCCCTTCTTCCTCTTCTTCTTCTTCTTCTTCTTCTTCCTCTTCTTCTACCCTTTGCTTTCATCCTATCATACTGATAATCAATTGCATTACTAGCTGTCAGACAATTCCTTCTTTCTCCTCTCATAGCAGACATATTCTGATACGACATCTTATAGGTGTACCTGGGTGCTTCTCATTTGGTCTTAAAAGATGTCCGTGTGTGTTTTTCAGTGTGTGAATGCACGTTCACTGTAGAGCTCATAATATTGGGACCAATACCATACTGATAATAGTGTAGTGTAGTCCAGTATGGCATTTGCTGATTGCAGTGACCCCTCATATGTGGTTATCAAAGACTTGTGACATACTTTATATGTGACATATATTCAGAATATTTTACAATTTAACAGTTAACTATAGTGTCCAAAATGACATCAGTGAACTAAAACAGTAAACTTCACCTGTGATTCAGTAATTAAAAATGACCCCCTTTCTCTGCATTATGATCTCACAAAGATGCAGAACATCTGTAATAATAATATCAGCCGGACTCTAGTTCCCTGACGTGCACAGGGAAAACATGGACTGCAGCGCTCGCATTTATTCGAAAGCTATTAAACAGTTATCTTGACTTCTCCAACAGTCTAATGCACAGCCACGAGGGACACAGCTGATCAAAGATCAGTCTGTGTGTGTTTGAGATAGTGAGTGTGTAAAATTAAGGAACGTATACGTCTGTGTCAGCGTGTGTGTGTGTGTGTGTGTGTGTGAGTGAGTGAGTGAGAGAGAGAAAGCGAAAGTGAAAGAGGGTTAAAATTAAAAGCACAAGGAAAAAGTTGAGTGAAACATTCTCCTGTGTCTATACGTGTGTGTGTTCATGTGTGTGTGCGCGTGTGTTTGTGTATACGGGTTAGTATAAGGTGGCTGTGATTAATTTCCCTCCATAGCCGTGCCTCTAATTCCCAGCTGAGGTGGGAATGGTCCCTGAAAGAGTCCCAGTGGAAATCACAGTAGGCAGGCAGGCAGACAGCAGCTCTGAGAAACACTGATGAATTATCCATAGAGAGAGAGCGGGGTGGGGAGGTGGGGGGTGATGGTGGGAGAGATACAGAGAGAAGGGGGGAGAGGTGGCTTGGGGTGTAAAGACGTAGAAGGAGAGCGAGCAAAGGCAGGAAGGAAGTTATGGAAAGACGGAGGGACAGTAAATACAACGGGGGGGGAAACTGCAAACTGAGAGAGAGAGAGAGAGAGAGAGAGAATGTTTGCTGACGGATGGAAGGAAAAGTGAAAACCACAACAATGTTTTTTTTTTTTTTTTTCTGGATCAGCGTGTCAGTTTGGTTTTATCTTTTTGGACACAAATCTCCAGTTTACACCTCGACCCCCGCCAGCCATCCAGACAGTCTCAGACGGAGTTCCAAATCATCCCTGAAATGAAGTCAGCGCACAGAGAGCGAAGGTCACGCAGACACACACATCACGCATTCATACTCTACATGATAGTGACATTTCTCTATTCATTTATTCAGGCCTCTTCATTTAGATTCTCCCCCGCGTGTCATTAGCTAATAGAGCCCGCTTTGAACAATTTGTAACGAATCATATGTGGCACACTTGTGGCTGCAGGTTTCAGGCGGACAAATTTAGTGCTCGTGTGAGAGACTTTCTTAGTTCTCACATGGAGTTAAATTAGTGACTAATTTAAAAATGAATCAAAGAAACAAATGTTAAGCTAATTTGAGACTCAATATAACGCAGCTAATGAAGAGCCAGGAACTATAAATGGGATGCAGGATCCGCTGAGTAAAACAACACACATTTGTTACACATTGTGCAGCCAGTCTTTGTAAGTGCATTTACTAATGCACACCTCTAAAGGCACTTATGTGAAATGTACTGAATAAGTTATACTGAGCCCTGACTTCCTTCTGCTTCTATACTCAGTGACAAATATTGTAGCCTTAACGTTACACTTAATTTATTTAAGCACTGCAATTAGTGACTTCCACATGATGGCTTCATTCCGTTTAGCTCCAGTCAAGGGTGGTTTGCATGCTGTATCACTGGTGCGGCTCACCGGGGAGCTTGAATGGTTCCCAAGTATGTGAATCATTAATGTTATTAGTATCACGTGCTTTTCTTGCATGATAAGCCAAAACGTTTACCTGTTGGCAAATTTCATACAACACACATTGTTATTTTATGAGTCAGCTTATAAAACAGCATGCATATTTGGAGAGCCTTTGCTTCAAAGTATTTTCAGATTGTGGTACTTAAACGTACACTTGATAATAACCATCATAATCAAAATTGTAGATTCATAGTTATTAACCTTAAGTTCATTGTTATCTCACTATTATCAAACAATGAATGCTTATAAACTGTTTTTTAAAGCAATTGTAAAGGTTTCTAAGAATCAGTTGTAACTTTGTAATGGCTATTCAAAAAATGAATGAACTACATTATTTATTCATTAGTATTTATTAATATTAATTAGTATTTATTAACTATTCGCAAAGTATTATATACATCAGTAACAACTTTACAATAAACAATTGCTTAATAAAGGCATTTCATTGTTAAATGACTATCATCTAAAGTTTGATTTACTATTAATTTGTTGTTCATTAATGATGGTTATTATAAAGTGTTACAAGGTTTGAGGTGATTTATTCATATCATATCATACAACACAGGGTTGCAACACTGAGAATGGAAACTGTCGCAAGAAGATGGTGATGATGTAATGGTCAGCATCTTCACATCAAAAGTTCAGTATCTGGGAAACACTGTCTCCACTTAGACTGCACTGAGTGCCAAGCATCAATGACAGTCAGCTTGGAACACAGGACAACCAAATGCATCAGCTTGATCTGGGATGTTGAGGTGGAGACAGGTTTCTGTAAAGATGCAGCACAACAGTCTCTGATATGAAGCTCCCTCCATTCGCCTGACATGGGCGTGTTTTTACATGTACTCCCCATCCATTTAACCAACCAGATTCTGCCGCGATCACTACCAGCCAATCATGTCCCTGCTGTCAAACTTGAAACCTCCTCTCCTCCCTGCTGTCAGCTGTCTTGTCAGGCACTCGTGCGACCCTCCTCCACCCGATCCTCCTCCAGCTCTTCATCGAGCGGCTAGGTTCGACCCACCAGGATCTTCCTTCCTCCATCACCACCACCGGGCTCTACACTCAATTGGTTTTTTTTTAAATTATTATTATTATTATTCCACGCACAGCTTCATCACCTCCCTAAATATTACTTAATCACGATGGAGTCTAACTGCCAAACTTTCTCATTCTTTTAGTAGACATGGCAATAAATCTTCATGTTCACTCAAAAGAAGAAAAAAAAAAAAAAAAAACAGTCTCCCCAGATTAAAACCCTGTTGTTTGGCCGGCCTGAGTCCCATTTGTCCATTTTATTTTCCTGCAACTAGACATTAGCCAGGAGCAGCCTTAAATCCAAGGATCTCTCCCTTCTCCTCCCCGGGGCGGTCCAGCTGGTCAGGTTGGACCGTCAGATGCCATGGGCAATGATAGTTTCTGTCCGCTGCTCTTAGTCCAAAACCAACTTCCTTCTCCATTGCTGGTGAATGTATTTCTGTCACAGATACATATGCGTTTTGGCAACAAAGCTGAAAAAAAAAACAACAAAAAACACAGTTAACTTGAAGGAGCTACTTGCTGCTGTTGCCATACTCTTCCATCATCGTGTAAGCTGCCATTAACACAAAGCTGAAAATGTGTCACCAGGTTCTTCTGTATGTGAGGCTGTACAAATGTATGAAAAGCTCAAACAGTGTGAAAGTAATTACAGTAAATGTATATACATTTCAATGTATGTAGGGATCAATAATGTGCAAGTGTGTGGGTGAGTGGGCATGCAGCTGAGTGCATACAACGGGTCCATCACCTCTGAGTTCACGGGTAAACGCGCACTGACATGACGTGACCGTTGCTAGCATATCTTGTTTACATATTTCATTATTTCACAAGGCCTCCTACATGTATTTTTAATATCCCTCGAAGTGCTGCCTGTCTTGATGATCACGATGTTCTTCTGTATGAAATACGTACGTCCTGAGCTGTAGATCGCGCTGCTAGTGACTGAGCTCATGTTCCGTGTGCAATATTGAGACAAGGGATTTCTGCCATTTAAAGGACATTCTGCATGCTGACACAGATGTAATTACACCTCATCACTGACTTGTTGTGTGAAAGGTGTTTGACCAAATAATGGCTGTTTTTGGCATTATCTTGACATGAAGTTCTCGGTTTTGTGCATTATGCGTTCCATTATTATGAAAGAACATGCGATCCATCATCGCGCACTACATTATGGATCTGTAATGACCGTGTTCTGAGGGTGTTACCCACACAATTCCTTCAGAAGGTACTCACTGCCTCAAGGTTTAAGACGTTGTGCAAATTGCACAGAAGATTATTAGATCATGATCATTATGCCCGTAATGAACTCATAAGCTGCTTTTAATGTCTCATGACCAGTACTTAGAAGAGTAGGGCACGGACATTCACCAAAATACAGGACATGAGGTATTGTGTTCTTTTGTGAGAGCTCCACAGAAACTTCACTTCTTTACCTTGGGGACGTGATTTATATTCTAAAATTATCTAGTAAGTTGAAGGAAGTTGGGAATACGGGTACGTCAGTGTTTTTATTCCTGGACCTACATGACAAATGCTTCGCCGATTTATGCAGCTGACGCCTCCTTATAGTGGACGCTGGCTCCTCCAGAGGATGGCTTTGTGGCCCCTCTCAAATCCCTGATCGCAAATCCTCCGCTACCTCGGTTATGTGGATGCAAATACGAGCACAGAGCCACACCACCCAAGCAGGATTTACTGCCGGCTTTTCGGCCTCACGCTGAGCTTCGAGCCTGCTGAACCTGAGTCCTCCTTTCTCATGCCTCATCTCATACATCTCCCAGTGGCACGGACAGCTCCACAAAATAAACAGTCCTTCGAGCATTGCGCCAGGATACGAGGTCAAATGTTAAACCGCTGCTGACTGTCTGAGCTGAGAATACACTGACCTAAATCTGCCAGTATTCCCAAATCCCAGGTTTACCAAAAAACGTCCTACCATGTGCTTCCACAGTAATACACCTCATTCAACATTCAAAGCCAGCGGTTCAGGGTCACTCTCTCAAGGGCAGAATAATTCATTTTTGTTTATGTATTGTCATGTGCTGCTGCCAACGGCTTTACAGCTCTATCAGCAGAGATCCGGATCGTCACAACACTTGCTAATATTTGCAGTTACGGAGCTTTGGTCCTATGGGAATTCAGCAAAAGACAAGTCCACAGCAGAACGAGTGTTGGTCATTAGTTCAGACGCTGGTAGAAACCGTTCAACAGAGGCAAGCTCAACCGTGGTCCTGCCAAGGGTGAGGAAAGAAGACTGACATCACTCTCATGTCTGTCCAATAAATGTGAGGAGACGGCCAGCTGATGGTGAACTAGTCATACAGACAGTTTCCTACACTAGCCCGAGAAACCAAACTGTGGTTCTAGAGAGGGCCTGTGGCATTTTCACGTTTTCAGCCACCATAGGGAGGGTGTTTAAGTGTTTTTTTTATGTTTTATATTTCATACCCCAGTCTCAGGCCCAACAAGGGCAAAGAAGGTGTTTTGAAGGTAATCTTAAAGGTGCAGTATAACACCAGAATAACCGCTAACTGCTGCTAACTAGAGCTGCTGTCGGCTAGTGAGCCCAGATTGCGAGCGAGCGGTGCTATTAGCCTACTCTGCCTGAAAGCTTGGAGTGGTGTTGCTGTTTACTGTCAGGCCTCTTGATTTAGCATTCTACATTCAATAGCTATTTCTGCGCCACATTATGTAGACATCTTTTAAGTAAGGTAAGGCATAATGCCAAACAAGGTGCCCATTAAACAGGAGTTAATAGACAACGCGGAGGCCTAAGAACCGTCCGATGTGCAGCCTTAAGTAGAGAGCTGAACAGCGAACGGGATGTGAGCTTATTCGCCTATCAGTAGGTTTAGAGGGGAAGTGGACTTTCTGCAGCTTGTGTGTTACCGTCGCCTAAACCATGTGTGTTCAGAGGATACTGAAGGACTGACAGACTGCACTCAGTGTTGGAAATAAAATATTCAGATCTGATACGCCAGCTAGCGCATTGATTTACAGCAGTGAACAGTCAATTTGACTTGAACTACTTAGTACGTGTCCATATATATCAGGGGTTAATGGACACCCTGCAGCCAATCAGAATCGAGTATTCCCCCAGACCATGGTATAAATAAGGTTAACGCTGGTTACTTCTCCACATTCTGTTGCAATTTTTTTTTTCTTTTTTGCATTTTTTTACTTAATTTCTTACATATTGCACGTTTAATGGTACTGTAGACTTCCTGTCTGTTCTTGAAAAGGATTTTAAAAAAGAAATGCGATGACACATCGTTGATGCCGCCTTGGATGTATCAAAAGAACACCACCAGAGCAGTGTCTGTGCAAAACCACAACTTTATAAATTCACTCAGTGATTTGGGTGAAACTGGGTCATGTTTTATGGAGAAATTTGGAGTTTTCCCTCTCTTGCCCTCAGGCTGCTCTGCCTTGAGCAACTCTGGACAGACAACTTTACTTGTTGCAAAAGTAACTGCTTACAAAAATGCTGCTAACCAGCAGTTTTTCAATGAACACACAAGGCGATTTATGGAGTCTCCTCGTAGACAGATAACGGTAGCTTTGTTGCTAAAGTAAGCGCTGACTGGTGCTGTATGTAGCTACCGTTTGGTGGATAGCTGTCCTGAGTCAGCCCTGGGGTGCCAGGAGTCAAACCTGGCAAGAAAACCACCTTGCTACTCTGTTACCCTTTGTAAAACTGGCCTCCATCTTCTCAGAGGTTGAACTGTTCTGTCCCAGTCCAGCCTTGTTCACTGGGTGGTGGGGCGGAAGGTGCTTTCTTCGCTATTGGCTTCTACAAGCGCCATCCTGTAAAGCATCCACCACAAGTCCCTTCCTGAGGTGCCTGTTTTTACAGGAAACATGTCATATGGCGAAGCAAAAAGCTCTCCATTAGCCATTTCATGGGGACATTAAGTATGAAAATGGTAATTTGTGATTTCACAGGAGGTTGTGCGCTGGATTAGCCAATAAACTGCTAAAAAGTGTTTTAACACTCCAGTTATTATATAAACATGTAAGTTAGAACCTGTCAATCAGTCAGTGACATTTAAAGGTGATGAACAGAGAGCAAAATGATCACGCAAATACGATTATTGTCTCACATCTGGTAAATCTTGGACAGATTAGTTCTGCAGGTTAGCTGTTTCCTTCTGTTGACCTACTTTACACCAGGCTTATGTTTAACACACAGACATCAGAGAAGTGTCATTATTTACATAGCTCCTTCAGTGGTTTCTTTATCAGTATCGTTCACATTGCGCGGTGATTTCCCTAAAATGATGTCAAACAAAGAAACACACAGGACCAATCAGATGTGATATTGCCATTTCTGAGAAATATGTAATATCTCTGTGCTGCTCCACTGAGTAGTGATGCTTCTGTACCCGCTTCCTCCTCTCTAGTTGCGTCGCTTTCTTGTGGTGTTCCTTTTTCTGGAGCAGATCTAGATCTGCATCCCCCCCACGTGTAAGTACAACTTGGGCTGAACTGCTTCTCCCGAGTTTGATTTCCACTCAGTAATGAGATGCTGCACCTGTACTGTCATCTTTCCACTCTGGAGGCATCAATTCCGATCAACTTCAGCACATCTGAATCTCCTCATTCAACTCCAAAACTAGCTATACTCCAAAAGGAAACTACGAGCCGTTTCCAGACAAATGAGATGATCATTCTCTAATGTAACATTGACCTCTGTGTGCACTCTCTGTTTTCTCACAAATATTCTCCTTTTCCAGTTTTCATATTTTTTGATAAGATGATGCTCCTGGCTTGGGGAAATTATTCACCCTCCTGGGATCTCATAACACCAATTGTATCATATCAAAAGTGCATCATCATTCAGAAAAAGTAATGCTTCCTTCTTTCAGTCGTAACAGTTTCCTCCGCCTTCTTACTCCACCCACAGCTCACTTTTACAACCTAACATTTGTATAAGGAGAATAAGGCTGGCATAACTTGAAAACAGCCGTTTTACTGGAGGCCATCTTGCTCACACTCGCTGCCGCTCCCGTCAACATGTATATGTTCTGTCTTCATTTTCATCTCAACTACACACCTGTTATTACTGCGTCTTGCATGGTTGTGACATCATCATAGTGACAAAAAAATCTTCTCTTGTGGTTTATGTTACAGTATGTGTTCCCAGGACCACATCGTGTCGTGATGACACACACACACAGACTCACAAGGTGAAAACATTAGCTGCTGTCTCGGCTGATAACCAGGATTTTAATGACGTTTATGAACAGCTTGAAGATCCCAGTGTTGTTGAATTCACTGAATGATGTTAAAATGTGTGTAATCCTCTTATATTTCTGCTCGTTTCAGACATTTGTTCGTATCAAAGCACTATTAAAGGGGATCTTCACTGATTTTGCACATCAAAGTCTGTTTACAGGTGTTGAGGCGTAGTACTGCATGTGTGGGGAAAAAAAGTTGTATCGAGCCTTTTGTGGCACCTATGTAAAAGCTGATGAACCAGCCATTTGGTCTAGCAAGCCTTTTCAAAGATTTGATTAAGACATTTAAAAGAATCCTTGCTTAAAGCCTCGAACACCTTAAATCTTTGCAACGTTGCTTGGAATTTGTCAGTACTATCAAATAATTTCTTTCGACCTATATGCTACCACAAAAATATGCTACAGTAAAAAAAGTAGAAAAATAAAAGACGTCGCTGTTTCGACCCGATCTCTTTCCCAAGATGATGCAGAGGTTATACCTTAGCATCTATACGACACACGCTGAGCTTGAACTACCTCTAATTTAAACCCATCCGAGGAAATACGAGACGACTGCAGTGAAAGCTCCACCCTATCTGCACAGCGACAGGGTCTCCAGAGCGGTGGACGATCTAACCAGGTCGTTGTTGTGCCTAACCCTAAACACACACAGGACCTTCACCCAGGAGACCAGTTTGTGTCTTGTACGAAACCAAAATGTCAACAATGATTTCCTCACCGAGACGTTTTTGGCCCTAAACCTAACCAGACTGCCATTTTAACGGAACCACGTGTTCGCCTGTCCGGCAGAAAAGCTTTGTGCTTCACACAGATGCTGAAGAATACCTCGTGCATCCGAATGAGATGCGCAGAGGCATGACAAAGTCCTGCTGCTATTTGACAACCTGGAATGAGAGCGCAATGGCTGATACCATCTTTTTCATTAGGGAAAGCAAATCTTAGATGGTATAAAACTAATCTAAAATGATCCACATCTTGACTTCAAAAACTTCTCATCTTGACAGCTTTAAGACTTTATCTTAAAGTGCTTTAAAAGTGAACTCTGTAAAGACAAAAACAGTGTATCAGCCCCGATCCAACTCTGTGGGTTGTTTCAGCGGTAACATGATGACGAATCTGCTTTCAGAGTCACATCTACCACATGAGCTGAATGACAGTAAACAAGGAGAAATATTGATGGCGGGGGGGGGGGGGGGTGTTCAAGACATCCGGTCAGGTCTGACCTCTTGGTCCTAACTAGGTCATTGCTGCCTTTGTAGCTTTTCAGGAATCGCACCATTTCTCAGAGTTCTGAAGGCCAGTCAAGCATCCGTGAAGATTCCAATGGCTGGACCAAAGACATTTTCTACCCGGAAAATCAAATAGCTTTTACCTGCTGTGGAGTTCATGTGAAGTGCTTAGATTTGTAAATGAAAGCAGTAGTGGAGTAACTGTATGTGAGTCAATGTAGTCCTTCTGCCCGACTGTGTCTCTGCCTCTGAAACCCGCCTGCTCTATTTATCTCCGTCTGCCTGTGGATCCCTCTGCGCCTGCCTTTCTACTCTTGTCTCTGAAGCTGAAAGCTAATGAATTAACATCTACCCACACTGCACTGCCTAAGGAGTTCCTAAGTACTCCATCACCAGACTAGCTTCTTACTCACTTCCACTAAAGTGGCTTATAGGGCCTTAAGTTTAACTGGAGTTACTTGTTTCTTTTACTTAAGGGTATCTAAAGGAAAGTACTTTCTCTTACCTCTGCTCAACTTCCCACTCTCCAGTGTTGTTATTGGACAGAAGTTGGTCCAGACTTGCTTGCATTTGTCATTGTCAATATGTCTGCCTGACACCCTGTTAGCTCTGTTGGTATGCTATCCAGACCATCTACCCTCACCTCTACCTGTCAGTCTCTTTCTCCACCGTCTTCTTTGGAGCATTGATTGATTCAGCAGTTCGATATATTTTTCAAAAGAAGTAAAGGGTCAGACCATGTTAATATACCCCATAGTTACATATCACATCAGCAACATTATCGACCTGATGTCCTTTATCAGTAGCCTATATGTTGTCCACTTAAAAGCAGTACAATGTAATGCTTCTACTAAATATATTTCAATATCCTGCTATATCTAGGTGCTGTGTCGTAGGCAGCTGGACTTGTTTCAGTTTCATGAAGATGTTTCACCTCTCATCCAAGAGGCTTCTTCAGTTCTATGGTGTATTTATATATATACCATGTACATATCCTGCTATATATAAAAGGATCAAATGACTACATGTAATGTCAAACAGGTCACCCACTGATTCAATGCCCTCAGCTCTAAGCGGAGTTTTGGTGCTAGCTGGTTATTCTTTATCTTTCTGACCCACAACCTTACAGTTCTCGTTCACTCTCGTTGCTTTCATCAGTGTTGTTTTGGCTCAAAGCTGCAAACAGCAGACAGTTAAAATTAGCCACTAGCTGAGGAACACATTGAGAGCTTTTAGCTGCTAAAAGAGCCAGATATTTCCCTCCGGAGTTGGTTGAGAGCTAAATGTAGAGTGAATACTGGGCTTATGTTCATCAGGCAGCCAGAAAAACAACCCTTAATAAAAAAAGATAATGTTGCTCTGTAACTCCTGGATGTGCATGCAGGCAACTGTTTACTTGTGTTATTCATCAGCCAGCAGAATACACACACATCGACCTCTCTGTGAACGCTTCTTTTTTACTAGCTAGTAGGACTTAGCTAGTCATAAGCTATCCAGCTGTGAGCCCCTTTAACTTGCATTTTAAACTGGCTATAAACAACATTTTTGCCTCTACTTATCACTTTTGAATACTGGTTGCACAGTGGAATGGCCCTGTGAACAGACTGGTTTCCTGTAAACACCTCACTGTGGCTTTTTGCCGGCCACATGGCCACATTTTTCCCTTAAAAAATGAAGGATGAATTACAGCACCGAGGAAGCGCAGAGGCATTGTTTTCCCCGGTTGCTGCCCCCAGGTAACAGGGGAACAACTTGAACAACACTGGCAGTCAGTAGGGCACATTCCTCAGCCAAGGCCCAACAGTACCTAAATAAGCCTGATATTTTTAATCAGAATCCATACATTATTCACTAAGAAAAGAACAAAAAAATCTGAAAACAGCCCTGTCTCGCAATGGTAAAGAAAGGGGGAAAAAACCTAACCCTAACCCTGACCAAAGGTTAATGGGGTCATTAAGGGCTCTTCCTGTTCCCTTCGGGGTGACGGGCGGTGGTCATCGGCATTATGGGGATTATTCCACTTGTGCCGTATACTGTCAAGATGATTCCTCACGCACTGTCTCAACTCACTTTGCAGGCCACAACATCTAATGACTTTTATTTTGCAGACTGTAACTGTCCCTAATGCTGTCTTTGCCTTAGACCTTCCTGTGATTTCTTTCTGTGCTTGGCCGGTCTGCTTGGTCTTTCATATGGCCACACCAGTCTGTTACCCTACCCTCAACCTCTACCCCCTTCACGTCTAACCCTAACCCCTCCTTCTTTTTCTGACCTGACGCTGGACACGCCCTAGTTAGCATTTTTTGTAGATATTTCGGGAAATATTTTTTCAGCCATTAGACACTCTACTGTGGTGTGGATTTGTCCTGCCATTAGGCATAGCAGGTTCGCTGAAGGCGTTCCCCCTCTCAACCAACTCTTCCTCCTTCACCTGTTCTTCTCTCCTCTATCATGGGTCATGCTGACAAGTGGGAGGTGAGATGGGGACTAACTTGCGGCGGCCAGCGCCTTGCCTCTGTCTCTCTACCCAAACTATGTTGTCGTTGGTCAACATAGGGAGAGACTCTGAGTAATAAGAGTTTACTTTACCTAACCCTGACCAAAGGTTAATGGGGTCAATTCTAGGCTAAGACCTATTCTCAATCCTACTTATTAATACAACCAGGTGTTTTATTCTCTCTTTTCAGAGCACATTTCTAGGTTGAATTAGGACTCTTGCGGTTATTTTTGACTTTGGGAGTAGCCAAGCCATTAGCGGTAGCCATGTTGCTAATGGTAGCATTGCTGCAGCCGCGGCGACAGTAATACCAGGGGTAAATGGGGTTTGAGAAGTCATACTTTTTCACTTTGAGGACATGTGGCTGTGGTGGTGGGTTTGAGAAACTTCAGGAAAAAGAAGTATAAAATGAAACACAGCAGGAGCAGTAACTTTCAGACCGTCAGCTGGACCATAAAAGTTAGTACCACAGGTGTTCTGGACATGCACAGCTCAACGGGGACCAAATGAAACTCTTCCCCCTCAAAAAAAAAACAAAAACAGAAAACACCTGCCATGTAGATGCTGCGCCTTCTGACTCGAATAGAGGAATCACCGCTCACATAATGTTCCCCTGGAAATCAATAGCTTCCCTGAGGTTTTCAATAATATTCCAACAATGAGCGTGTTGTATACTGCAGTATTTTAACCTCCTGCGGTGTCACTTTAGTAGTCATGCAATGCTCCTTTAGGGAATTAAGTGCCCGTGGTAATCAATATTGAGTTTACTATGACCGTGGTCTCTCCGTCTTTTTTCCTTTCCTCTCTCTACGCCTGACTCTCTAGGGGGGGGACCCCTGCTACAGTGGGGCACTGAAATAGCAATATCCTCCAACAAGGATCGCACCTGACACAGGATGTCATTTTCTGGAGTTTCTGCTCTTGTCCCACTGCACCAGACTGGCTGTAAACACACACACATACACACACACACATACACACACACACACATACACACACACACACACACACACACACACACATAAAGTTGTCCACTCAGTGTAAACCCTCGCTCACTCGCTTACTCATCCTCTGCAGCCTTTTTCACAAATACGCAGAAAACACATGGCACACGCTGGCACACACACACACACACACACACACACACACACACACTAGAAAACTCCTCTCTCGCTCTCTCACATGCACGCACACAAACGATGGGGGAACCATCATGGGGATATTAATGGAGCCAGAGACACAGACGGAGTCAATTGAGCTTTTAATAGAGCAGCTCCTCTTCCTCTGTATGGATAAATAATACAGCAGTCAGCAAATCTAGATCTAATAGATGATATTGACCTTTGGGGGAGGAAAAGGGGAGAAAGAGTGCGAGAGAGACAGGACGGTGCGAGCGGCGGAAATGGATGGAGAGATCGAGGGGGAAATAGATAGTTGCGACAAAGGAATACACAAGTGTCAATAGAAGCGGAGCGCTCAGACAAAGCATCTTAATCAGAGTGCGACAAAGAGGTGATCAATCACGAGGATGACGATGTGGTTGCAGAGCTGGAGAGGCCCTGACCTGAGCTGCACTGCAGATAGAGGCGACCGGGCAGCACTGGCCCCTCAGAGACTCCGTTTCTTTTCTCTCCTCATCTCTCTTTGTCTCTCTTACTGCACCGTGTCGTCCTTCCCTCCTCCATCTCTCCATATCTCCCTCTTTCCATTTTGATTACTCCCCGCCGTTTCATCTCTCTCTCTTCCCCTCCCCTCCTTTCTCCCTATATTTCTATCAGCTACCCACCATCTGTCATCCGTTGTCT
>JARJLU010008114.1:0-18568 GCA_030272975.1 Sparidentex hasta | reverse complement strand
GTGAAAGGTTTTCCCTTACGCAGCTGAATTGTCATGCTGGATGTGGCCAAGTGTATTTCAGTCACAAACTGTGCAAAGAACAAATAGTTTGTGTCTCTGGCAAAGCGATCATCAACACCTAGAAGCCTGGTTTTGAAATAACCACTGGGTGATATTTTGATGAGTCTCTGTTCATCCAGTGTATTTACACCAGTGGGGAACTGAACAGGGAAAGCCATGGCCTCAAGTTTAGGAGTTTTGAAAAAGCTGACTGGACTATTTCCTTCTGCAGGAGCAACAGAGTAGATTCCTTCACTGAAACACAATATGTCCTCTGAAACATCGCGTGGCTGAAGGCATGACTCTAGAGCAAGACCACCATTTGGCATGTCACCTTCTTGTTCTGGATCATCATTCTGCTCCTCTAGTTGTCTCTCATCACAAATTACCTTTTCATTGTTGTTCACTTCATTTTCAGGACCATTTTCTGCCTCACATAGTGCACTTCTCTCACACATGTCAATTTCCATTAAATCATCTTCATTATAATCAACATCCTCCATGGTCACATTAACATCATCACAATTATCATCATCTTCCTCATCGGGAAGTGTTGGGTCACACAGCTCAGCCTCATCTCTGATAGTTATGTCTTTATACTCTGGATGAATCTGTTTGAGTTTATTCAGTGCTTGCACCAGTTTAGACCAGGTAACAGTCTGGAACAGCTGATGACCTCTGTAACACAAACGCCTCTTCAGTTTAACTCTCAGGACCTGAGACTCACTCCTCAGTCTTGGCAGAGCGTTAACAGTTTCCTCAATCTGAGACGGAACACAGACAACATTCCCTCGAATACACTGCTGTCGACCTTTAGGAAGAGGAATAATTTTTGCAAATGTTATGTTATAATGTTATATTTCCAATATGTTGAGATCACACAGTTGAGGTGGAATGTCAGTAAGCTCCAAGTTGTTAGCTACAGCAAGGCTAGGCATGGCTCCTTTGATAAGATGACTATGGCAGGTATGACAAATCCACTCCCTCTTTCTCTCATCAGGCACTTTGCACTGTTCATTTCTGCAGTTATCATCACAAACATGAACATACTTTCCAGTCAGGCATGCCCTAACCACATCTGGGTTTTTTACATAATTTGACCTTGTGCAGTGCTTAACTTGATTTGGAAATGAAGCCTTATGACACACTGTGCAACAAAAAGTGGGGCCAGCCTTTATTTGTGATCTGAAAACAGATATTGCGTCATTGATCAAGGGGTTTTCAGCCTCTCTGTCATTCTCATGTGCTTGTCCATGTATTTGTCTGTATTTCCTTACTATTTTCATTGCATATCTCATCTTATGCATACTCCTAAATGCAAGATTCTTGTTACGCCTGTCTCGCATTCGTTGTCTCATTACTTGTCTTTGTATTTCTCTGAATTGAGTATTATTTCTGTACTTGCTCGTTATGTATCCTTTTTGTTTTTCTCTGAACTGAGGATTGAGTCTGTACTGGCTTGTGATGTATTCTCTTTGTTTTGCTCTGAAATGAGAATTTTGCCTGTATTGCCTTGTAATGTAATTTTTTTGTTTCTGTCTGAATATAGGGTTTTCTCTATATGCAGTTGTTATATTATTTCTCTTCTTTTGGCGTAATTCAGATTTGTTTCGATAACAGTTTCTGAAATGTTCTTGTTTCTTTGCTCTGAAAGTTTTCTCAGAAGCATACTTTTCCTTTTCTTTCCTCTTTTGGTTCTCCTTTCTTTGACATTCTTTTCCAGAGCACAAAAGTCTCCTCTTATATTTTCTTTTTGCCTGCTTACTCAGTTTATGAGAGATGTCATGTAAGGCAATATCACTCACCACTGTATCAATTGTTGGAGCAGGAGAGTTTGATTCATTTTGAGGAACATCATGTGATATGTCTGAATTCAAAGTGAATTGTCTCAATGGCCCTGGTTCAGTCTCCATGTCAGTGCATACTTCATGTACAGTGTTACTGCAGACATTAGTAACAACAGCAGTTAACCATTGAGCACTGCAGCTTGACTTCCTCTGATGAGCATCATCCAGCACAGCAGTTGATGGAGCAGCAGTCTGAGCTGTTGGATGACTGTGTGTGTCTTGTATGGCATTACTCAGGTTTGTTGTGTTCAAACTGTAAAACTCCACAGGCTTCAATTCATATGTACAGGAGGAATGTGTGTCCATCATCTTGTGTTGCTTCATGAGCCTGTCAATTATGTCACTCAGATGTGGGAATGTCAGCATGACAGCTGTACCAGCCATGACCGAACCCAGGGATACAGGCAAACCTTTGGCTGTTCTGGAGTGTGGATCAAAGAAACCATATCTGCCTGACCTGGTTCTGAATACTGCAATACACAATGATCTCATCATCAACAGTGCGTATTGGACCTCTGTCAACAAACAGCTCAGTCCTGCCTCTAGGTCCAGAAAATCATCTACAGTGCCAGGTAAAGGTTCGCCAAACGTCCCGTATTTGGAGAGTATTTTCATGTCTACGTGAAGTCTGTGCCTGCGTGTACGGACTTTATCAGGTAGCTCATCAGTGGTCAAATGGCTATGATTAGGGACCTTTTTCCTGGCCTCCTTATATAACACATTACCTTTGTCCAAAACAAGGTCGAGGTCTGCTCTGGTGATGTTTTCATTCTCATAGAGAAATGCAAGAAATGTTAATGAGTTACAGGTACACTGCTGGTTCCTGAATTTGCCATACTTTAGAGAGGCCTGGCTGCATGATGCACAGACATGTTGTTCAGATGGCTGTTCTGTGAGGTTCACATAGTCTGCATTGGATGGACCTGCTATACTGAGACCTGCCTCTACAATGTCAGAATCTGAGATCTGGTGCACATCACCTGAATTGCTTACAGTATAGGAGCAGATTGTTTCATTGTGTTCATGACTGTGACATCCCGTCTTCATCATGTCAGCATAAGAAACCTGCGGCAATGGCACATCACCTGAATGGTTTACCTGGTTAAAATTGGAAGTAGCTGCCGCACTCTGGTCATTTCCTTGCAGTGTTGTTCTTACCATGTCAGCATAAGACACATGTGGTGAAAGCACATCACCTGAATGGTTTACCTGGTTAGCACTGGAAGTAACTGTTACACCTGGGTCACTACTGTGAAGTGTTTTCTTTACAATGTCAGCATAAGACATGTGTGGTGAGCTCAGTGCATTATGTTGATCTCCCTGGTTGGCACTTGGAACATGGGATGCTGCAGACATCATAACCTCTCCACTGCTCTGGGGACCAACATGTTCTTCCTGTTCAGTCACTGTAGCACAGTGCATCTCACCTGATCTCTGCCAGCGCTTGCATGCAGCTTGGGACTTCTTACTTTTCTGAGGCATTGTTGTAGATTCAAACCAATGATTTTTTTCAGAAAATCCTTTTCCCGTGAAAATGGCCTTAAAGTATGCTCAGGTAAAATTCAAGTTTATTTTCTTTGTTTTACTGTTTATTCAGTGCTTTAATGCCAAAATGTGGTATTCAACCGAGAATAGCTAAACTGTATGCTAGTACTATACTTTTCAGTGACAGCAATCCAAACCTTATTTCTTAACAAACTTAGTATACAACACTAGATAAATGTATTCAGCTTTATATTTAAATATCCAAATCAACCACAGCTTCTTCAAACTGATGTTTTTATTACAATATTTATATAGCTTTGAACAACAATAAAACACTTGTTGATTCAAATAATGTGACCAGAACTACAGTTGAAGAAAAATCAGATGTAAGTCAGAGACAACAAATGCACTGTATATGGTTTTACCTTTACACTTATTCCCACTAGTTCAATAAACACAAACTTTTGAAAAATGAAAAAACACCTCAATTGATTTTCAATGTTCTTGTGTATATGTGTGTATATATATATATATATATATATATATATATATATATATGGATTATCACTCACAAATATTTCTTGTGTATATTGTTTTCCAAAATCTTCTGACAATCACTGTTCACTATCACTGTTTAAATCATTTATTTAAATGTAATTAACAATCAAATGAATTAGAATTAATGTTAGCAGTTCAAAAATCAAATGCTGTTAAATGCTTGTCAAAAGCCGATCGATGTTGTAGTTCAAATCAAAGCAAGTCAATAAGGTGGTGGTAACCTGCTACGACAGAGCAATGCTTTGTCAAGATAATGTGCTTGTGAAATTGTCCAAAAAGTGTCAAGTCAAAATGTCAAATCAATAAATGTCAAGCCTTTCAGTGTCAAGCCTTTAAATGTCAAGCCTCTTAGTGTCAAGCCTTTCAGTGTCAAGCCTTTCAGTGTCAAGCCTGTATCCTGTATCTGAAACCTGTATCTCAAGCCAAAATCCAAAAGCCAAAATCTCAAATCTGATGGACAGAAAGGGAGAGAGTGTCTGAGAGGGTAGAGCCAGGCAACGACAGAGATCTGACAACAATCAGGACCTGATCCCTGATTGGACAGAAAGGAAGAGAGAGCATGAGAGGAGAGACAACAGATAGAAAATCCCCAAGGCACCTGTACGACAAAATGGGAAGATCAATTAGACTGCTGTTGGAACATATGAAAAAAAAACCTCAAGTAGCTTCTACCCTGATGTAAAAACATTAGGGGTGCACATGAATCATGCTGACAAATTATCGGCCAACAGGAATTCCCATACATTCGTTTGAAATGTGAAAACCAGTTGTCATGAAATGCATCAATGCTGTAGGGCTCGTCTTGAGGTCTCATTTGATTGAATGAATCATATCGGCAACAACACATTTTGATACCACTTGAATCATTGTTAAAATGAATGTTGCAGCTCCCATACTTACCAGGCAAAAGCACAGGAGCTGGTCAAGGTCCTCTATATTTAAGAAAGGAAACATATATTAGTTTAGTTAAAAATCATGACTAACTACTTCAAAATAACATAACACACTCCACAGTATAAGCTGCCTGTGATACCACAAAATATATAAACCATGTGTGAATCCAAACTGAATTAAACAGTTTGAGATACCAAACTGTGTTTCTGTCAATTTATGTAGGCTGTTGCACTTCCCATACTTACCAGGCAAAAACTCAGCAGTCGATGAATGTCCTCTATATCTAAGAAAGGAAACATATATTAGTTTAACTGCAAATCACAACTAACTACTGATCCGTCTTGGCTCTGTGAACACTTGAATATATCATTTTGTTTGTATTAATGGCACTCTGCTTCTCCCTTTTGTTTGTTCGGGTTAGAGTTACACACACGCCACAAAATTGGATGTGCTTGGTGTCATATCAAATCATATGATCTATCATATGTATTGTGACTTGGGCAGGATATTGAGCCAGACTACAGTGTGGTTGGGCCACCAGAAGGAGTGTGGAGACAGACAGATGTTTAGATTGTTCTCAGGTTAGGTCATCATACAGCAGCCTGCAAGTAAAATATCAATAATTCAGTGTCGACTGAAGGAATATCATATAAACAATTTGTATCCTGATGAGAGAAACTTCTCCACCCTGGATAACACCCCCCATACCTCCAGCCTTAAAAAAACAACAGACAAACATGTTCTATTCTTTTTTATTCATAGAGAGGCATTAGTGGAGCCTGTTTCATATGTCCACGCATGCGATCCATGGCTTCTCCATGGATAACACTGGAGCACACTACAAGGATGCACTCCGACTGGACTGCCCTCTCCTTCCACCTAGACGTAGCACACCTTGATCACGTGCACAGCCACAGTTTACCCTACACACGATTCTAAAACTAAGAGCAAGAGTGAGCCAGCAAAAGTCTGCGAGAGTGTATAAAAGCAAGCATGCTAGTTAACGTCAAGGACTGCGGTGTAACACAATGGTAAAGTATTTCTTTTCTCTAACACTGGATTTATTTATGCCAACGGTTTTACATGAAATTGGATTTATTGTGTATATACAATAACAAACTAGATGTTTCTGATACTCTTCAACTCATCATAACAGTCAGTTATAGGCAACGTTTGTCTCAACTAATTGTTGTAACTAATTCACGGCTTCGGAGCAACACACAGACTGACCATCTGTCACCGTGTGTGTGTGCATGCGTGTGCGAGTGGAGGAGCCTCCAAGGGCGTGAAGCGCACTGCTCCAGGTTTGAAAACAGCTTCATATTATTATTTTTTTCACTAATACAGCCCTGAATTAGCAGTACTTAAGTCGTTAAAAGTAATACAAACAAAAGAGACTGACTTAAATGTTGGTATGCATTGGAAAGCCGAAAATATTTTTTCTCATTCCATATTTAGACTATGGCGGGCCACCACAGTCTCATCAATGTATGGGGAACATTGTCTCATATCAGTTTAGTGACCGTCATAATAATCAAAATGTGTGTGTGTGTGTGTGTGTGTTTGTACTCACACTGTAGTCAGCACAGCACATCAGCAGGCACAACAAGGATGGTCAGCAGTTTGGGGGAGAGACAAGTTTAGCATTTCAGTTAATTTCAGACGTTGGTGGCAGTTAATAGCAGAAGCTCCGTGTTTTTGGCTAAGACAACCAACAGCCAACGCACTAACAGCAATTTTCAGTCCCAAGCAACAGACAGAAAATCAGCAAGGCATTGTCTATCTGAACTGAACTGCTATTAACTGGAGCTAACGGACGTTGGCTGTCTTTTCGTAACTCCTTCACGCGCTAGTCAGTTATCAGTTAGCGTTAGCGGTTATGCTAGCAACGTTACCATCGTATGCCCAACAATAAAGTCTTTGCCTAACAAGAAAAACTCTGCACACATTAATTCATGTTTACTCTTCACTGTAAACCCGAATAAGTTACCAGAACTCAAAAAAATTGAGGCAGTCGATTGCCTCAATTTTTTTAAGTTGATCAACTCAAAAGTCTAATTTTTCCAGAACATAAAAGTTTGGATTACATCTTACTTATACCTTTTGATAGCAGTTAAATTAAAAGTGCTCATTAAGTCAACTCAAATATTTGCAGTTAATATGACTTACAGTTTTCTGTTAAGGCAACTCAATTATTATCAGTTACTATGACTTAAAGTTTCCAGTTTTCAAACCACAGGAATAAGTTTGCAGAACTTAAAAAAATAAGTACACAACCACATAAACTTTATGTTGGCAAAACTCAATGTTTATTAGTATGTGTTGTCATTGTTTTTAAGTACACAGTAGTCAAATATGTTAAGTAAGTATACTTAAAACCATGTGACTCAAAACTTAAATTTTTTGAGGCAATCGATTGCCTCAATTACATTGAGTATAGCTAACTTAATACATCTAAAAGTCATAAATATCTGCTACTGAACAGTATTTTCTTGCCTGCTCCCTTTTAGCACACTGCAATTTTGAAATTGAATAGAAAAATAAATAAAAACATTTATAAATTAAAATAAATGGAACAAAAAATATTTAGTCAGGAAAATAATCAGAGTAATCCAAAATAATGATAAATAATAATACCTAAATTAAATTATCTTTCGTTACAGCTATATATAAAAAAATTAACTGCTTCAAAGTGTGCTTTTGGCTTCCTGGCTAATACCTGAGTAAGGCAACAGGGCAGCAATTTGGATGAATTTACAGTAATGCTATAGACTGTTTAAGAACATTTTCACTTAAAACTCTGAAATGTAATTGTTTTTACATTAACCAGTAACAAATGTACAGTGAAATTTGGGTCATCTTGCACAGCCCACAATGGTTGAGAAATATCATTACGAAAAACATTAAACCATACAAAACATTAGTGTTACTTTTGCATTATATTAATGAGAACAAAGGCACATTGTGTAGTTTGGGCCTATTGGCTGAACACCTGCAGAGTACAGTACCCTTTGAGGCAGTATTTAGACAAAAAGAGAACTTTGAACTGCTACTCAACTACTTTGAAATGCTTTACCCTGGATTCTTCTTTCAGATGAGTTTCTACATCAACTCATTCTTGAGGGTCTGCAACCTGGGTGACAGTTTACCACTTTCTAGACCAAGTAAAATCTTTTGAGTGAATTCAAAATTGTTGGTCAGTGCTTTGGGATAGCTGAGGTGTAGTGCATAGATGAGTCCAAACAATACCAGGAAGGCATCGCCAAATCTGGGGAGACTGACCACGGCATCACTTTCAATGACAACAGAGATTTTCACAGGCTGGTAGTGAACTGGACTTGTGTTATGGTCACTGATGACAGTAAGGAGGGCCACTGCAACACCATCAAGCTCTGGCTCATCAGACTCGTCCTGAATGAATGAAAAAGAGATACTAATCACAATCTAACCCATGGGATAGAACAGACAACATATAATTAGTGTGGATTAGTGCAGGATAATGTACTGTTATTCAAATGAGTCTCTCTCTCTCTCTCTCTCTCTCTCTCTCTCTCTCTCTCTCTCTCCTGGCATGCCTGTTTGTATAGTGTCACTATTGCCAAAGCATACAGTAGAGAAAACAGTAACTTTACAATATTATGGGCATTTAATAAAATCATTAACAGGAACATTAGGAAGATATACATATGCACATTCGCCTATCACACACACACACATCACACACACACTGCATCAGTCCTGCAGGAATGAGCCGGCCTCAATGGAGCGTGTGCACGCGCGCGCACACACACACATACACGCACACACGCACGCACGCACACACACACACACAGCAATCAGTGAATATCCTCACTGTCTCTCAGGGTATGGCATGCTGCAACATATTTTGCAGCTATCCTTGAATGTTGTCCTTCGCCTAAAATGTAGGCCAATTTTTCATTGTCATTATGGAGGCTGAAATTTGGTATTTTGTTTGAGAATATACGAAAGTATTGTTGTCTTATTTTCTCGTATTTTGGGCAGTAAAGAAGAAAGTGCATCTCAGTTTCAACCTCATCAGTCGTACAGTGACCACAGATCCGTTGCTCCCTTGGCAACCATGCTTTTTTATATCGCCCTTTCTCTATTGCAAGATTGTTGTCACTAAGCCTGTACTTGGGTAAGGACCTGTCTCTGCTTTGTTTCTCTGACTGTGTCGAGATACTCTGCCATTTCATAATTTCTGTTAAGTGTTAGATAACATTGTAATTTGGATTGTGATTTGGTTTGGTTGTCCCAATGTTCTAGATATGTGTCCTTGCATTGATTCATAATTTGTTTTACTTTGATTTGATTTCCTACAGCAGTGTTGGTCTGAGGTGTTAATGTGGTAGGTGAGTTAGTTAACTTCAGAACCAACTGACTGAGGGGACTGGTATCAGGGCTGACCTCTTGGGTTTTAAATGCTTGAAATTTAATAGTATCTTCTGCACTGAATTTTAGGTGTGTCCAAAACTTTAGGGATCTTTTTTGTATGTTTAATGCCAATGGGAATCTGCCTAATTCTGCCCTGCATGCATTTGTGGGAGTTTTTCTTTGGACTCTGAGGATATTTCTAAGAAATTCAGCATGCAGGGATTCTATGGGATGTTTGTCCCATCTAGCGCAGTCTAGCTTGCTGAGTGGACCCCATACTTCACATCCATACAATTGGCATAATGACGCTGTCAAATATTTTGCACCAGATTTTAATTGGAATTTGAATTTTATGAAAGTTCCTTTTAATAGCATAGAGAGCTCTACGAGCTTTTTCTTTTAGTGCATTCACTGCAAGATCAAAGCTTCCAGAAGCACTGATTTTCAGGCCTAGATAATCATAGGATAATGCATGCTCTAGTGCGGTGTTTTCTAGAGTGAAAACAAATCTCTCTCTCTCTCTCTCCCTCCCTCTCTCTCTCTCTCTCTCTCTCCCTCTCTCTCCCTCTCTCTCTCTCCCTCTCCCCCTCTCTCTCTCTCTCCCTCCCTCTCTCTCCCCCTCTCTCTCCCTCTCTCTCTCCCCCTCTCCCTCCCTCTATCTGTCTGCCCCCCCACTCTATCTCTCTTGTAAAACTTTGAACACAACACCAATTCAGTTCCTTTGTAGTGAGGAGAAATAAAACAGACCATACATGGAAACTGTATGGGTGGACTAAACAAAGGTAAATCCTAAAACATGTTAGTATTTTGATGAACTGTTTACATAATACACAGTAGTATCTGTTAGTTACTTAAGGAGACTCACTGTGCAGGTTCTGAAAACTCCAGAGACGTCCTCGCGCAGATACACAGGAAGGGCGTGGAGAACGGTAGTGCGCTTGGTGTGGATGTCATGCATTTCCTATTTCCAGATAAAAACAGAATTGTATATAGTGAAGAGTTTACTGACCAAAGCGGATTTTAAACAGTCAAATCAGAACCCATGTCCACAAATAACCTGTTCACATCTTTAATGCAATCAGACAAATAGCAATCACAACTAATTGCAAAATTCAAACAGCTCATTTGAATTACTGAACCTGTCCAATGTTCCACTGGTTCAACAATTGAAATGTGTAATAATCTATTTACCTGTTCATCATGGATTTTTAAAATTTCAGCCAGGACATCTGCTGTCTTCCCAGTTTTTGATGCCTTTCTGAATAAGGTCATCAGTCGAGGAAGATGGCGGTCAAGCTCAGCATAGAATGTGTTGGGCAGGTTCTGATTCGTAATCCGCTGGAACTCTGCATACAACTACATTGAAATAACAGCAGGAAGACAATACAGCAACAACAATTAAACAGCGCAATTTGAAGACACATTTATAAAGCAGCAAATAGCTGCCAAATGAGTAAGAGTTACAATTTTTCACTTTAAAGAGAGAGCTCATCCATATTACCTCAGACTCTATTTTGAGAGCAGGCCAGAGATCCATGAGCTCATTCACTGGTGGGCAGGACATCACTATGGTCTGTCGGCGCAGAGGAAATGTGGTCTCCATCATCTTTCTAATGAGGGGCAGGTTCGTCTCAGTCTTCTTGACTTCTTCAACAATTGTCTGCCTCAACTGCTCAAGGCTTGAAGGATCCTTTCCTTGGGGAAAGTTAGGTAGGAAGTTGACTTCTGCGCGCTTGGGTCTTTTAATGTTGGAATGTGAAGGTTCATTATCAGGATTACTTCTACTTATTTTTCCAGCATTAACAATGACCTCCTGACATCCAGCCCGTCTCATCTTGTTCCTGTAATTGCCCATCTTAAACTTGATGCTGTATTTCCATCCATTCCAGCCAGTCTCAGATCCTGCTTCCTTCAAGCAGGGATGTTTGGCTACAAGAGCCTCGGCAACCATTGCAACCTCTTTATCACTTGGGTAGGCCTTAAAACCATATATAGTAGATGCAAGCTTTTCTAAAATGTCGTGCTTTAGGTCTCTTGTCAGCTTAACGTGTCTGTTGCTCCTCTCATATTCTGCATTTCCATCTCTAAGTTTCAGTTCAACATCAAATGCAAATGTGGGAACTGGAAAAGGACCTGGAGGCCACCTGCTGAGACGTTCTGGAGATGACACATCTGAAAGTACATCAGTAGATGCAATAGAGCTGGAGTCTTGTGAAAGTGAGATGTGCACAACAGCTTTTTGTGGTAATTCCTCAATGTCTGCAAGGGAAGTAAGTTTCCCATCAAAGTCTGGATCTTCATAAAGCAAACTGAAGTCAAGGTCAATATCCAGCTGCTCTTTTATAATGTTGATCAGTGCATCAACAGAGGCTGGTCGTGAGCTGAGTATTAATTTTCTAGCCCGGTCTGTCTCAACAACACGAAGAACCAGTGGTTGTTGTGGGGTTGCAGCTGCCATTGTGCTAATGAAAAGACAAAATCAGGATGTTAAAAGGTACGATATAGAGCACATTAATTGCTAAAGTATACAGAGTGAAAAAAGACACAATAACTGATAAATAAAAGAACCATTCTTTTTACCTGAATTCAGTTCTGTCTCACTTGAATGAACCGCTTGGTGGTCAGCAGCAGCAAGCCATCTATCTTGTATGCCGAGAGAGGGACTGTATCGTTGAGTCCAGACTGCAGGTGGATTGACAGGCTTGTGTCTGCAGTTGACAGCTCATAGGACCGTAGATGTTCTACGTACCAGGAGTCATAATCACAACACAGAAAAGATATATTGTGATTTACAAGGTAGATATGTTCTATTTTGCTAAATTTAGACAGTCCACCACTGACTCCTACAGACAGAAACATTCCACAGACATAGTCTGTGCCATCAAT
Organism: Sparidentex hasta; assembly: GCA_030272975.1. Taxonomy (NCBI): domain Eukaryota; kingdom Metazoa; phylum Chordata; class Actinopteri; order Spariformes; family Sparidae; genus Sparidentex; species Sparidentex hasta. The sequence continues at coordinate 6,464 of JARJLU010008114.1, read as the reverse complement.
GGCCACCTTTGATGTCTTGTAGATTGTGTCACTGGTTGTTTGTTCTCTAATGTGTATTTGAGCAACCTCTGGTAGAGCTGAAGCCAGAACAGAGTCAACCCTGGATGCCTGAGTTTTTGGCTTGAAAAGTGATGGTGCAGCAAGATGATATGCCATCATGTGTTGGTGTCTGATTGCCATTGTCTTCAAAATATTTTTGAAGTTTTGAGCATCATGCACCACTCTTTTGAAAAAGCGGTGCTTGGCCTCAAATCGCATGGTCCAAACATGTAGCAGGGGCCCAAAGCACTTCACCAGAGCAGGATAATGCTCCACATAGTGGTGTTTAGGACGGAGCCTAACCTCAGGGAAAACCTCTAGCAGTGCCTGTCTATGATCACTGATTTTGCACACAAAATAGTCTAAGGTTTCATCAGTAAATGATGGACACAGTGCTAATTCTACCACCTCTTTCAGCTCCATCAAAACTGCCCATACCTTATCACCCTCTGGTACTACACTGCCAACAAGCAATGGAAGAAGTCGGAGCAGAGTGGCATTTTCATGTCCATTACCTCCAATCGTTCCGCGAGAAAGAAACGTTTTGGGAATTGGCTGAGGTCTATCCACTTTATCGGTGTACTGATATGGGAATGATGTAATCTTGTTGTTCAAATACTCCAAAGTGAAGTACTTCAGCCGGATCATCTCTTTAACACAAAGAGAGAGCTCCATGGGGACGATACCTTCCAGAAGATCATGGAGTATATCTGGAGGAAACCCCGTGATTGTGTGGAAGTAATTCAGGGACTCACGCAAGACACAGCCATCTTTAACACCAAAGTGGCTGCTCAAAGTGTCACTTTCTTGAACGGTTTGTACATGTAGGTCATGGCTGGCTTTGGTTCTCTGAGGAAACGCTCTCTCTCTGACTTCAGTTACTTGAAACTGTTCAACTGAGCCCATACAAAATCTGCAAACATGGCCCGCTCTGAATGACTCTACAAAGCCACCTAATCCATGAGCGGCCAAATTGTCAGCAGAAACACAAAAGATGGTGCCTCTGACATTCTGACCAACTCTTTCAATGAAGACACCGTCTTGTTCCAGAGTATGAACATCACGCAGCAATGGAGCAAGTACAGCTGCATATCCATACTTATGGAGGTCTGTCACTTTTACTAGCATTGCCAGCTGTATAGCATGTAATGCTGATCGGTATTTTGGCGGCACATTAGCGAGGACCCAATATACTGCGCAAAGTTTGTGAATTTTGCGTGATGTGCGAGGCGGATTGGCAATTTCAAGATCATCCATATACAGCTGGAGTGGTAGAACGAGGTCGCCTGTTGACAGTAAGTCATTTTCAAGGAAATGAGAGCCATCAGAGCATGATGCATATTGACCAGAAGCAGTATTTGGTTCAGTAATCTTGTTAAGAATGTCTGTGTTTTTAAACAACTCTTGAATCATTGAAAGGATGGGAACATACATGCTGGTATGTCCAGGTTGCTCCAAGTGATACTCCACTGGCATTACACAAGGATAGTTGTGCTCAATAAAGGTTTTTCTGCGCTTGGATGAACTCAACTCAGCACCTTTAGAGGTTGATGTAGACAGAACATTGCAGTCCATGACAGCGGCAACAACTTCACTCAGTGTAGGTTCTGCAATACTGTGACCGTTTCTCTGCAATATGTCACTAACTGCCTCTTTGATCAATGGCTCAGAAGAGAAGAAGATCTGATTCAAGTGGTCTACTATTTCTTGAGTAGCTGTGTTTGAGACATGGAGGATAGCCTGCATCTTTAGGAATAAGGAAGATACGTTTTTTTTAAGTTGATTTCTTAGACTGTCAGTGTCACACTGATCATCATTCCCCACTTCTGTGCTCTGGCCTGGGCATTCTTCGTGCAAATCACTAGTTACTTCAGAAATACTGGCTTGGGGATTATGGGGATCCTCACTGACAATATCAGTTTGAAAGTCTGATGCAACACTTGCTTGGTGTGCTCTACTTTTATGGGAATTGAATGAAGAGTACACATTTGTGCTATAGCTACAATCCTTATATGGGCATGTCACTGTTTCGTGACTTTTCAAATGCTTTCTGAGATGACTGAAAAGGGCTGGTTCAGAAAAGTGTTGCTGAAATGTACATAAAGGGCACTTAAATAAGACAGGCCCCTGACTCTGCTCTGCACAACTGCTAAGCTGTGCTGTATGATATCTTGACAAATGAGTACTCAATGCATTAAGTGTCTGAAATGTACAAATGCAATCAGTGTAGAGGCATGGAAGAGGGCTGATTCTGGAATAGTGGCTGTGCTGCAGCCTGTAGTGTCTAAATAACTGTATTCTGGAGGTAAAAGAAGCTGTGCACAACTTACACTGCCAGATCATGTTGGAAACAGAACAGAACTCCTTATAGTTACAACTGGATATATCAAATAGTGAATTACTATTAGCTTACCAAAACATGGTCATGGACTACAGCTAACACTTTAAAATTACAACATGTTTTCCTCAAAACTATTTGTATTTATAGCATCTATAGATGGAAAATAGCTTAAGTAAACTTGGTTTAGTAGTTGGTTAGTTAATTAGTTTTTAACATATTTTCAAGACAAATCTTGAATGAAATTTTGGACTCACTTCTAGATCTTTCTTTTTGCAACATTGTCTGAGAAAAAAACAAAACAAAAATTAATGTTATTTATTGGTATTAGGTATATTTTATACATGAGAGAGAGAGAGAGAGAGAGAGAGAGAGAGGTGGTTGGTAGAAGAATTCACATACAAAATGGATTACCTGATATCTTCATCACATCCCCAGTTGTCTTCCTTTACTCTGTCGTAACTTCTTGAAACTGGAACAGAGAGATGCAAAGGCATAAACTGATGAACAATTAAAAAGCATCCAAACAGTGTCAAATTATAAATACTTCCATTTATAATTTTTTCCATGTTAATGATCAATCCCCAAAGTGTGAATGCATCGCCAGTCAAGCTACTAAAGCCATCAAGCAACTAAAGCCATCAAGCAAATTTAAATTTACTGTACAGAAATGCAGCAGTACTTGAACTTAAACTGCATGGTTAAATCAACAATAACGCTATTTCTACAAACTAAAGCCTTACTGATGAGGGTTTTTTTCCCCCAAACATATCCGTTCTGTTCATTATTATTTAATATGCATACGCAGCTAATGTCATAAATATCTGAAGTCTGATTTATTCATCGTTGTCGTGAAAAGCAATTTTCACATTCAATTCCCTGGAATCGCTTGAATGACGTCATCAGAGCGATCTGTTGAATTGTGCCAAACTGAGGAGCGACTGCAGCTGAGTGACAGAGCGATTTTTTGGGGGGTGACATGAGCGGGAAAAAAGAAAGAATTCGAAGAGCTCAACAGTATAAAACAACAATAAATAATTAATTAATTCAACCAGGTATCCGCACATATAGTTTAAAATGCTGGCGTTTCTAACAAGAAAACGGCTTGAAAACTGCGTCACAGCGGGGTTGGTTGCACCATGAAACATGAGAGGGGGGTTCAATTAAATGTTATAAAGATTAAAACACTTTGTTTTATGCTCTAGTCGACTGCCTATACCCCCTATGCCAAGAGCCGGCCCTGCCACCTCCTCTAGGACAAGTATCCAACATTTTAAACTGCCTCATTACAACAGCAACATTACAACGCCCATTTCCGCCTACCTTTTTTTTTTTAGCATGTGCCAGGCCTATTATTAAATTCCACCTATTTGAAATAATAGAAATAAGAAGACTTTACCATTCTTATATGTAGGCCTACTTAATTCTATTAAGTTGTACTTAAGTTGTGTTTTTAAGTTATGCTTACTTAATAAAGAAATAGTTCAATTTAATCAAACATTATTAGTATAAATTACTCAAAAAGAAAGAACATGTTACACAAACTTGACATAATTAAGTTAGTAGAACTTTTGGAAGGCAACACATTCTGGCCTTTAATTCAGCTTAGTTTAAATATAACCTGTTCCTCCATGTGTGACTTAGGGAATGCAGAGAATATGGGGCTCACAGCTCCAAGGGACATTGGAGTCAGCATTTAGCTGTGTGGGTCAAAGGTTAGCAGGGGACAAGGCCACTATAGGGACTGAATTGGAGCCTGACTGCTGTGTCAGATGGAGGATGAGATCTAAACACATACACCTCCAGAAAAGGATAGAGGGCTCATCAAGGTAATTTTGGAGTACAAGCCCGAACGACGGACAGTAACAGATTTGGTCATTTATGGGAGATGGACCTTCAACCCACCACAGTAACCAATTAGGAATAAGCAAGCACTGCCCGAGGTGGCACTTGGTAGAATTCCTAAGCGTAGGAGTTCTGATAGAGAAAGGAAGGCAGAAACGTTTGGCATTATTCTGCCCGAGATTGGCGAACATCAGAGTGTGGCCACACTTTGCTCGGATGCTAGGCTCAAGTTTGGTTTAATAAAGATTGCTCTATCATTCCACCAAGCCTTGCCTCCGCAGAATTTTTTATCAACATACTACACGCCGATATCTTTGAGGAAGATAGCCCAGAAACTACACAGGCATACTGTCCATTCAAAGTTCTTGGTTTCTTTTTGATGATTTATTGTTCCCAAAAACAGGCAAGCAAAAGCAATATAACAAGCATATCCTGTTTCTCATATGTGTCTCTTGTGCTGGTAAAAAAAACCATGTGCCCACCCAGGTGCATTCTGGTCCTCCACCTGCATTCATCCTTATATAATGTCCGCTGCCCCTTGCTACCCAAATTACAAAGAAAACAAAAACTAAATTAGCGAAACAAAACAATAATATTTACCTTTAAATTACTACTAATATAAAATAATATCACAAATTGAATCAAAACAAAACTATACTAATCATCAACATTATCAATAACAAACTAACAAACTAATAGCTCCAACACTGTGTGTGTTGTTATCTTGGTGGCTAATCCCTTTCACTTTAATGAGTAGGTTGAAAGTGTGACACTGCTTGGTTTGAGGAGTTGTAGCATTTATTCACCGAAAATAACTCTAAATTGTATACACACTGCACTGTGTTCACCTCTATAACATTACTGTCAACTACATACTCAGTGTCTCACACACTTTTACTCTCTGTGTCTCACTCAATACCACACACTTGCACATAACATACAAGTTATTCCTAAAATAAATACTTTTGTTTAAAACATTTTAAAGCATTTAAGGAAAAAATAGTGTCCCACATACCACCTGTAATCTAACACAAAGCATGTTATCCCTTATTCTCACGAGCAAGCTAACCTGACCTTTCACGATCTAAGAGAGCCAGTAAATTTGTCTCACCAGCAGGCTAAAGATTCTTTAATTGCAAGCTCCTCCTTCTCAAGCAAAACACAAACAGTCTAACTGCAGTTATTTATTACCCTTGGCAGAATGCCTGAATGAACAATGTGTATGAATCAGACCTGTTGGCTATTTAGTTTTATTTTGAGCATATTCACAGTTTTACCTGCTGTGCAAATGTTAATCTCAGTAAACCATTGTATCAGACTGCAAAATTGTTAAAGTAAGATGTAGTTTCACCGGTAAACACACTGTCCTCTTTGGCCTCTGTCCCAGTCTTTGCTGCTCCTCTTTCGGTTGCTTATCATCTGGGCTGCTGCTGGGCTGCTCTTCCACTAGTCTACCATCTGGCCTATTTGCTCTACCCACAAGCCAAGTGATACTTCAGATGTGGTAGTCAAAGTGGTTGATGTGATTGTCTGGGAAAAATACGACTCACAATCAGCAGTGTCAGCTCTGCCCCTGGCTGATTGACTACAAATCAACTGCAGGAAAAATACTAGAAAAACAGCACCAGAGGGAGAAAATTGTGCTAATGGAGAGGAATTTGTGAATAAAAAAGGACAAGTCAGCTCATGGGCATGGCAGTGTTTGGTGTGGGGCTGCTCCTTAACTCTCAGTTTGAATTTGAATGTGTTTTGAGGCTCCATACAGACCTAAGACCTCCTCCACCGGCAGGTTATCTTCTAGTCTATCTTATACAGTACAGGTTCTTTGATTTGTGTTCTAGAATGCTTTGAAGAACTATTACTCATCCATTTGCGCCTCAGCATCTGCCGACCTCGCACCGTCATTTTACATGGCCTACCACTTTGTGGCTGAGTTGCTGACAGTTTACTGTGGAATATTTAGGAGCAACGAAATTTCACAACTGGACTCGTTGCACATATGGCATCCTATCACAGTACCACGGTGGAATTAGTAGAAATAGTTTTCATGCTAAGGTGCTTACTTTTGTACACCTGTGGCCATGGAAGTGATTAGAACACCTGATTTCAATTAATTGGATGGGTGAGTGAATACTTTTTGCAATTGTCATGACTCCTGTTTGTGTTTGTCTTTGTATCTGGTTTTTGGTTTCTTGTTTATGATTTCCATCTTTTTTTCATGTCTTGTGTCATGTTTTGATTT